>PVIJ01004983.1:0-21984 GCA_004024925.1 Scalopus aquaticus | reverse complement strand
CAGCTCAAGTTTAATACCAGGCCAGGGAGACTCCCACATGGCGCAGCAGAGCTCTCCTGCTTCGCCAACTGCACCCCTCAGCAATGTACTTCAGCCAGTCTGCCTGTTCTGCTCTCTGCTCTGTCTCTGGTGAATCTTCTCACCACCGCACACCTCTGACCTACACCCCAGTTTATATGTATAAATAAATCTTTAAAAAAATTACAAGGCATGTAAAAAGGCAAAATGACATAATTTGAATTAGATATGGCAGGGATGTTGGGACCATCAGACAGGAAACTTGAAACGACTTGATTAATATGCTCAAAGCTCTGGAGGATACAGAGGGCAGCGTATAGGAAGCGATGGACAAAGCAAACAGATGAGATTCTTAAGAAAGAACTAAAAAGAAATACTCAAGATAAAAGAACTCTAAAACAGAAATGAAGAATGCCTTTGATGGGCTTATTGTAGACTGGACATGACTAAGGGAAGAATCTCTGAGTAGAGGTTACCTCCCAAACTGAAAAGCAAAGAGCAAAGATTATAAAAAAAAAGAGCAAAATATCCAAGGATATGAAACAACTACAAAAAACTCCATAAGTGAAAGGAGAGGAGTAGAAAAAGGAGAAATAGAGAAAGAAATAAGAAATGTTTGAAACCATGATGACCAAGAATTTCCTCAAGCAAATGTTAGACACCAAACCACAGATCCAGGAAGGTCAGAGAAAGCCAAGCAAATAAATGCCAAACAAAAAACTAAACTAAACCTAACCACATTATATTGAATTTGATTCAGAAAATCAAAGATCAAGGGGGAAAAAACCCCAAAAGAAGGAAAATAACACTTGCCTACAGAGGAACATAAGTAAGAGTTAAATCCAACTTCTCAGAAAACATACAAGCAGGAAAAGAATGGAATGCAATGTTTAAAGTATTAAGAGTAAAAGTGATTCAATAGTTTTCTGATTTCCATGAAGTTATCGTCCAAAAGAAGAATGAATGAATGACTTTCTCAGACAAACAGAAATTGAGAGAATACATTGCTGGTAGACTTACCTTGCAAGAAATGTTTTATAAAAGTTGTCTAGGATGGAAAATAATATAAGTCAGAAACTCAGATCTACATAAAAGAAATAGAACACTGAAGAAGGAATAAGTGAAGATAAAGTAAAAACTTATTTTTCTTACTTTTTAAAAAGATTTATTTAATATGCACACAAGAACTGGGGTGTAGGCCAGAGATGTGGGGGTGGTGAGAGGATTCAGCAGAGACAGAACGGGGAGCAGAATGGGCTGATTGACTGAAGTACACTGCTGAGGGGAGCAGCGGGCAAGGCAGGAGAGGTCTGCTGTGCCATGTGGGAATCTCCCTGGCCGGAGATCAAACTCGTGCTACAGTCAGCTTCAGAGGCTGAGACTCAACTATTGTGCCACCAGGGAGGCCCTATTTTTTTATTTTTAATGGACCTAATAAAAAAGAGCCTGTTCAAAATAATAGTAACAACAATGTATTCAAATGTGTATGCTTAGATATATAGATATGTAGTTGTAGTATACTTGCGCACATATGCAGTGTGCTTATCCTGCATTTCCCTAGTGAATAATGATATTGACTATCTTTGCATGTGCTGATTTGTCATTCTTTGGCGGTGTCTGTTCTAGACTTTTATCCATTTTTTAAATTGTATTAATGTTTTCATATTGCTGAATCTGAGAAGTATTTGTATATTCTGCATACAAGTTCTTTGCTATACATGAAGTTTCCAAATACATTCTCCTAGTCTGTACTTACTTCTTCATTCTCATGATAGTATCTTTGGAAGAAAAAAGGTTTTAAATTTGAGGAAGTCCAATTTATCAATTATTTTCTTTCATGGATCATCTGTTTGATTTCATTTCTAAGAGACCTTTACCTCACCCAAGGCCCCAAGAACTTATTCCATGATTCTTTGACAACCTTTATCCTTTTCATTTAGTTCTAAGACCCATTATGAGTTAATCTGTATGTAAGGTGTGCACTTTATATCAAGATTTATTTCTTTTCTTTTGGATGACCAATTGTTCCAACACCATTAAAAGAATATCTTCTCCACTGAATTGTGTTTTCACTTTGTCAAAGATCAGATGGCTGTATTTATGTGAGTCTGTTTCTGGATGTTCTATTTTGTTCCATTGATCTCTGTTTCTTTATCTTCTCTCTTGGTCTCTTTTAACTATTAAAAACAGACAAATTTGTCATGTGTATGACTAATGTGGGAGAGGAAGGAGAAGTCCCTTATATGCCCAACAACTAGCAATGATTAACTTTCTTCCACCTCCTAACTCGCTGTCACAGAAACAGGCGACCAACTCAGCAAGTCACCGATTAGCTGGGTGGTACAACAAATGGGTGAAACCAGACCTCGGCTTCCTTCACCGCCTTCCTCACTCTTAGTGTTTTCATAGTAGTGTCAACTGAAAAACATGCCTCAATTGACCTTAGGGCAGAAGGAAGAGAGTTATATTATGACTTGAGGAAAAGTTTCAAAAGAAAACACAGTTTTTACCAAACAGGAGATATAAAGCAGGAAGCATCTCTTACTATTTAATTTTAAAATAAGGAGTCATCCAAGTCTTAATGAGAGTTTTATTACAATAACAACTGATTTCTGTTAAAAATAAGATTCTGGGTGGCCTTCCAGCAGGGACCATTTAAGTGAGAAAGATCCAGAACGATATTCCAGTGCGTGAACATATGGGTGATGAGACAGACAGAGGGAAATAGATTTAGGCAGGTGCTCAGCCCCTGTCCAAACTGGGATTATTTAACAATTATACAATTTTGTCAGCAAATAGAGGGCATCTTTGCTGCATAGAAAATTGCATAGACTGTATAGATGATTCATCCATTGCTAGTGTATAAATAAACATATTTTGAGATCTTCAGGCTGATGTTGGCGGATCCTCCTCTTTCAGGGTGTATTAGGGTAGTAATTGCAGCTAAGATATAATGTACTTTTATTGAAATGGACAGAGGAAGCCATGAATTTTACAAAGATGAATGCATGCTTGGATTCCAAAATCTCCACGGCGTCTTCTAAGTATGGGGGCGATTTCCCACCATCTTGATAGTTCCAGGCTGTCATAACTGAGGAGATTTTCATCAGGTGCAAGCACAACATATCCTGTTGCTTTGTTCTGAGTTTGCTACTCTGAGTTTTTCCAAGGGACATTTCCCCATTCCCTTTCCACTTTTGTTAATTGTTCTCCCAAATGAACCAATCACTTTATGTCTGTAGTAGGATCAGAATGATGAGAGGAAAGGAGACTGACTTTCTGGTACAACTGTGCAGACTTAGTCAAAGATCTTACCCAGGAGATAAGACCAAGAGAGTCACTCACATACATTAAAAGAAGGATCTTTTTTTCCTCAGGGAAGAAAATGGAGTATGAAGAGACGTATTAATGAAGGCCCTCACATGGGCCTCGTACCATGCTAACTTCTTTTATATTAGGCCTTTCTATAAAAGCTGGTAGTAATTTCAGAGTCCACAGGTACATGTGTGAAATTAAATTTATAATTTATAAATGATTTTATAGATCTCAAATTAATTTATTTGTTTACTCCAGGAATTTAATTTTAAGTAAATTAATTAATCTAACTGATTAATTAGATATTCACCACTGCTTGTGTGGAGGGTAAGTTGTGTGTTACCACACTGGAAAGAGCCACTGGAAAGAGCAGACAGGGCCTCTGCCTCGTTGCTGGCTGTGAGGGATTCTTGCTGACACAGACAAAATCTCAGTCTGGTCCTCCGAGCTGTCAGATTACAGTCACCCAGGGTGAAAGGAAATCCTAGAAAGGAGAATTCTGGAGTGGTAGCTCTGGTGAACTTCAACCAATTTGTGTATTTAGGGTTGCTTTGGATCCAGCCTTCTTGCGACAAAATCCTGGCCTCTGGGTACCTGGTACTTCCTCTCTTGGTGGACCAGGTGACACCATCTTTCCGGGATTTCTCACCTGGATGTTTTAAGGTTTTGAACATCTGGTTAAACTGCCTTTAAAATGTAGCGTCTTGATCCTCAGAGAAGAAATTGCAGCAAAGCTGTTATACATGTTTTTGCTTGCGTCGAGTATGAATCACGCAAAATGAGAATATTCATTTCCTGAGAAAGGAGGAAAATATGAGCTAACTCTGAACCCCCTTGGCAGCCCCGATAGTGCCCGAGGCAGACTCTTGCTTAATAAATAGTTGCTGATTCAGTATCCAATGAGCCAGAGATCTCTATCTACAAAGAAGGCTTGTCTTTGCCAACCTGTCGGCAAGCCTGCATTTGTGGGACTGCCCCAGCTTTGGAACCTTTGCCCATGAGGAGCTGTTTCGTGGAGCGAGGAACTGGGCTGTGCGCAGACACGCCCTGTGTCCTGTCGCCTGCGCCCTGAGCTCACGCTTCTTCTCTTCCAGGCCTCTCGGTCGCCCTGTCCACCGTTTTCCCTTCTCATATCTGGCAGCATCTCTGGACTCCAGTGCGAGGGAAGAGTTCCAGAACAACACTGATTAGTTGCCGGCCCAGACAATCGAGGTAGGGCATCCATGGGCTCAGTATGGTGAACCTTGTGCCTGCAATGATAGGTGTCTGGGTAACCTTAGATGGATGGAAAGGCTGCCCCTGAGGAGAGAGAGGCTGGAGTTGATGATTACAGCACAAGCAGAAGGAAGGATAGAAACAAGAGCACGTGGGAGAGAGAGGAGGACTTTGGTGCAGCTGGAAGTGAGGGGCGAGAATTCTGACTGGCAAGAAGTGCAGAGAGAGGCTCTTGTTCTGTTTGTGGAAAGCGGACAGTTTGCCACGGCTGGCCAGTGATAAGAGAAGCCAAGGGAAGAAGATTCTGAGACACTGGGAGCATTTGAGATGAAAAGAAAGACGTTTGGAATTACAAATAGCAAAAAACCTGGAAAATCCAAGCAGGATGGAGGAGGGGTCACTTCTGATGGGCAGAGGTCTGCAGGTGCTCACCAGGCCTCTGGGGAGCCGGACTGGGGCTGGGACTCCTGGGGGGGGCGGAGCCAGAGCCCCACTGGCCTCTCAGGTGTCTTTCCGTGGGGCAGAGGATGGGCCGGTATGCAAATGGGGAGGCTCCAGGAGTGGCGGGAGGTCCAGGCAATGACACAGGCTCAAAGGGAGCCCCGAGGCGGGTTTGGAAAGCACTTGCCTTTGGAACAGGCCTCAGAAGTGAGCTGGGCTCCCAGAAATGCCGTCATTTCTCGAAATCACCTGATAGCAGATTCTGATGTTTACCTGGCCATTGTGATTTTTTTTTTCTCTAATAAATCCAGCCCCAGCCAGCCAGACTGGGAATTTACTGCCTGAGCGGTTTTCCAACATGGTTTTGCTGGCAAAAGCAGACATGAGTGTTTCCTCAACTCTCAAGGGGCCTGTTTACACTGACTTTATTTTTACTGCCAGCTTTCAAGTGGGAAGAGGGAGATTGCGTTTAAAGGTCAGCAGGTGATCCTGTGCATTCGCTCCTGGGTGCCTGGGCCGTGCCTCCGGAGGCCTGCCTCCAGCCGTGCCCATGCACCAGTGCCCGAGGTGCCCAGGCAGGGAGAGGGAGCTTTCCACGTGCAAACTACACTGACCTGGTTGACAAGACCCGACCACTGGTCTGTGGGTATAATGAGGGTGCCTCGCTGGTTGTTTGACAGTTTCCTGTTTGTTTATTGTAAAGACAGTAAATCCAGCTTTGGGGTTTTCTGGATTAGAGGGCAGGGGATATTTACTGTCAACAGGATGAGAACAGGAGATATAAAATACTGCACTCCAGGTCCGTCTTGTCGGACGGGAGCGAAAGAGGTGGGAAGAAGCCAATGACAGGAACTTTTAAGTATTTGCGTGGGAACAGCAACCTGGAAATTGCCCTCTGGCCAATGACTGGACACTGACTAGAACTAAATGGAGGAAAGTTAGATTAGACTCGAAATCAATTTCATTGACTCTCCTTTTTGAATATTCTCTCTCTTTTTAAAATTCTCCAAAAAGTGACAGATGTATGCTGACAATTTAGAAATTAGAATTTGAGTGAAGAATTGAGAAGGCAAGTCTCTGGTCCATGTACACATTCCCAGAGAAATTCGGCACCCAGAGACGCCCCACAAGTGCGGTCCCTCAGTGGAAACAAGCTAAGAAGCGACTGCTCAGGACTGAGCAAGGAGCCATGAAATCCCTGATTGCAGAAAACCTGGAAGATTGCCTGCTGAATAAGGTGAGCACAGCCCAGTGTCTCCCACACAACTCCTACTCCTCCACTCCTCACCCTGCTCACCCTGTTCGCCCCTCTTCACCCCTGCACAGTTGTCCTCACACCTCCTCAGGCACCTCACTCTCCACTCCTCACCCTCCTCGTCCCTCTCTCCCTCACTCCTCACCCCTCCACACCCCATGCACTCCCCCAACCCTGACCCTTCCACACCCTTCCTTGTCCCTCTTCACCCTCCAGTCCTACTACACCAACCGCGATTCAGGAGAGAACTTCAGGCCACTGCTAGAGACAGCAGAATGCTCCCCAGGAGCCCAAGGCCAGCTCTGTGGGGTGTTTAGGGGCTTGCCCCATCTTAGCCATGTCTCTGAGGCATGCTGGGTGCCAGGTGTGGGGTGAGAACTGGATGTGCGCTGGACACCTTCCCCTGGTGATCGTGGATGGGACCTGGCATGCTATATTGTTCTGTTCCTTGGAAAGTTCTGGAGGAAAGCACAGTGCCTTGGATATTTTTATTGCTCTTAACATTCACACAGTATCTTTGCCTACGTGTAGCAAGAATTAATCTTCAGGGTTCGCTGAAGATAATACACAAGTAGGACAGAGTTGCCGCCGACTGTGACTTAAGCAGTCTCCATACTCTAATCATCAGAGGCGACACCTGTGACCTTCATTTTTTTTAAAGATTTATTTATTTATGCATACAAAACTGGGGTCTAGGCCAGAGGTGTGTCTGTGCGGTGGGGGTGTGTGTGAGAGGATTCATCAAAGACAGAGTGGGGAGCAGAACAGGCGGATCTATTGAAATATGCTGCTGAGGGGAGCAGTGGGGAGACAGGAGAGGTCTGCTACACCGTGTGGGTCAGCTCCCTGGCCGGGGATCGAACTCGTGCTACAGTGGCTACAGATAGCTTCATAGTGCTGAGACTTAACCTCTTTTGCCACCAGGGAGGGCCACGTGACCTCCATTTTTACAGAGGAGCAAAGGCTTAAGCCGTATAGCTTAAATAACTGTCCAAGTCACAGAGCTTGATCATGCTGAGATTTCAGTGTTATCTTTTGCACTCTAAAGCCACATTTCCTCTGCGCACCCTTGTCTATATTCCCATAAACACACCCTGAACACCTGCTTTGTGCAAAACACTGCGCCCGAAACACAGGTCCGGAATGTGGCTGGCTAAGTGAGGATTCCAGTGTTTTGGGTATTTTTAAGGGGGAAACTAACCCATCTGCAGCTTTTGCACTTAAGTCCAAAGGTAAAAAAGGTGGAAGCTCCATGTTTGGACAGACAATGCTTAATGCAATACCTGGCAAAGCTTAGGACTACAATAGAGGAAAAGAGAAAACAAAACAAAACAAAACAGAAAAAGAGGTGTGGGAAGCCTTAGGGCATGCAGACGGTTTAATAGAGAAAGGGGGTGCTTCCAGCCTAAGGCAGCCCCCTCAGGCAGCTGGGGGGGCTTTTTTCTGTGGCCTTACCCTTGGGGAGGGAGAGCTAGGACATGGACATGAACATGTGCTTCAGAATCACTAATTTCAGACCCTGGCTGCTAGGCAAATTATTTACACTTTCTGAATTTCAGTTTGCTTATCTGTGAAATGGGCACCATTAGAGTATCTACCCTAAAAGATTATTGGGACACTCAAAGGCGCTAGCCCCTGTAAAGACCCCTGCAGAGGGGAAGCGGGCCAGCGCCCGCAGCTCAGTACCCCTGTGGTTAAGCCCCTGCCGCAAACCCCATGCAGCCCAAGCACCTGCGTTGTGGGAGAATTAGCTCGAAAAGAGGGGCGGGTGATGATGGAAAGCCCACTCTCTCATCTGTGTGCACCCTTTCAATTATTAACTCCTGGAAGACAGAGACAGCATCTGTATTTAACAGCAAACAAAAAAAAAAAATCCCTTATTATTTCACGTAATGCAACCTCAGCATTGAAGTCTGACTTCCTGATGTCTGGAAGGAAGTTCTCACCCTTTTCCCCGTGAACATCAGCACAGGCCACATGCTCTGAGGGGTACTCAGGCCCCCGTGACATTCCTGGCAAGCAGTTTAGTGCCACCACTCAGCCCCTCTCTCAAGAAAGCACGTCAGAAGGCATATGAGTCAGAATGATGTTGTTATAATCAGGAATAACCTTGAATTCTTATCCATTTGTATTTGCAACAGCAAACTGTCTACCAGCTTGAGCTATTTATAGTAGCAAGTGGCACGTGGGACAGTGGACCTCTCCCTGTGGACAGGAGGAGAAGAAAGTGGGGATGGGAGCGTATGTATGGCCACGTAGGCACACCCAGCAAGAGGGGCTCCCCCATAGAGATATCACTTCCTTTTTATTCTTACCAGATTTAGTATGTCAATGTGAATGCATATGCCTTTGTTTTTGAGAGGACTCTCAAAAGTAGCTTTATTTTGTTTTGTTTTTTTTTAAGATTTATTTATGCTTACAAGCTGGGGTGCAGGCCAGAGGTATGGGACACTGAGAGGGTTCACCAGAGACGGAGTGGGGAGTAGAACAGGAAGATCGACTGAAACACACTGCTGAGGGGAGCAGCGGGTGAGGCAGGAGGGGTCTGCCGCACCATGTGGGAAGCTCCTCGGCTGGGCATTGAACTCGCCGCAGCTGCCGACAGCTCCACAGCGCTGCGCTTAACCCATTGTGCCACCAGGGAGGCCCCGATTCTGCCTTCTTAAATGTTCATAGGGTCCCCCTTAAATTTCTTCCAGAGTTTTGCCATGAAGGAAATCTGCTGGCAAAGCTGCCTAAGGCTGCCACTGGTGTCTTGCTTGAGAGGCAACAGAGGGATTTTGGGTTCAACTTGTAACAGGTCTCAACTTGTGCTCGAGCCCTCTTCTTTCACCAACATCAAATCACTCTCTGCCAAGTTGCCTCAAGCCCCACGCCCTCCTTTTCCATGCCCTAAAATAGACTCTTCCTGTCTATCATGCTTGACTGAAGTCAGGACAAGAGGAGGGAGCAGCCTGGGGTTTCTGGGTTATGGGGACCCCTGCACTTGAGAGCAGCAAAGGTCTGAGCCTGACACCCCAGCACAGACCCCTCCAGGCTGCAGGCGGCCCTGGGGGCTAATAGGCGAGAACCGACTGCAGGAAGTGAGACCAGGGATGTGGCAGGAAGGGGCTGCCTGTCACCACACAGGCTCTAGGGCAGCGCCGGTGGCTCAGGCCCTTGCCAAGGTAGGCTCTCACCATGGCCGTCACCAAGCCTTGCATTGTTGCCACCTCCACTTTGTCTGTTGTCTTTATGCACCCATGAAACCCAGCGCAGTCGGGGATGCCCAAATCGTTGGCATGTTATTTCACGGCCTTGCCCCCTAACAGAGGGCATGTTTAGGTTCAGGAAGAGGACAAAGGGATACTCTACCAGAGGGTGTGCCACACCCGGAGAAAGGAGTTGCTTCGGGTCCAGTTTTGTTAACAGCCTGTGTGACGGCAGGAGGCCACCTTGTCGCTCTGGCCTTCGGTAAAGTCACACCAGACGCATTTCTGAGATCTCTTCCCATTCTAAGATCCTTTGCAGAAACATGAAGGAAGAAAACCCAAACCAGAGCCTGTGGCTCTAGGCCCCGAAAAATATTCCCTTATTCTGATTTTCAGCATCAGAAATCGAAACGGGGCACAAAGGTAGTTGATAACCCAGTGAGAGATTACAGGTGTCTTCTGAGTAGTGTGTGAGCTTGTCCTGCCCAGTGAGAAAGTTCCACCATCTAGGGAAGATACAGCTTGTAGAAGGAGAACTTTTCCCAATAGGCAAGTCACTGTGTGTGTGTGTGTGTGTGTGTGTGTGTGTGTGTGTGTACAGACACACATACTTTCTCAAGATTTTATCAGTTAACACTTTGTGTGCCGGTGCCCTTTAAATTTACCAGCCCTTGGGGCTGGCCATTTTCTGTGCCACCACATGAATGGTAGAAGTAGTCAATAAAACACACACAACTCCTGAACTACTGGATATTAAAAAAACTGTAATATTGCTCATAAAACACCTTACACTTTCACCAAAACAATGTGTAAAGCTTCTAGACTGAGTACGATCAAAGAAATAGCTCCTAATAGTTCCAAATAATCCACCAAAGCGTGAAAAACCGGAGACCAGATGAACACGTATGAATACGTGAGCGGCCACCTGATACTGGTAACAAAAACACGTACTAATACGTGAGCGGACCACAAAGTGTTAAAAATGACTTGATGGCATCAACAGGGTGATAAATCTTTTGTTAGTTTATTAACTCAGGAAACAAAACGTTTATATGGAGAGAGTCAGCCCTGTTCTGTGGACTCACCACCAGTGGCTTTGGAGATCTTGGGGGTGAGGCTTTGTCCTTCTCACATTCTGAGAAACTCCCACTGCTCTGATCCCCATGTCCTGTCCACTCGCCCTGCATTTCCCTGCTCTGACTGATCAGATTTCCGGTCCCTGCCCAGCGCCCCCTCATCCACCCAAGGAGCTTCGTCCATTCTCTGCCCAGGCTGGAGAACATGGCCCCCCTCGTTCTTTCATCCTTCTACAGGTCCTGGCCAGCCAACTCTGGCCTTAGTTCCTCAGCTGTTTGTTCCCTGTGGGGGGCTGTCCCACTGGCGTCCTGCAGCCTCGTGGACCCCTCGGCGCTGAGTCTTGGGCTGCCTGCGATCTCAACACCAGGGCCCCCAAAGTCCGCTGTTCCTTAGAGACGCTATTTCAGCAGTCTGTCACCTGCCTTCCCCTCTCCACCTCCTCTCAGCCCATTGCCTTGTCTCCTACTCTATAAAGAAAAAGGTTATCAGACAGGAAATCTTCCAGCAGCTACATTTCCTTCTATCTGTATTTGCACTGGCTTTCTAGCCTTCTGACAAGCCGAGGTGAATTCCCACCCGTGTCTCTGGATTTGCATAAATCTTTCTGACTGGGAAATCCTTGCTTGGTGGTTTTGCTCTCTGCTGCCTCTTCCTTCTCCACTGAGTCTTTTCTCTCAGCCCTTGAACATGTTCAGACTGGTGTGTTACTTTGAAACAAAACAAAACACAATTGTTAGCTTCCTTGGTTTTCCTTTTCCTTCCCTAGCCAGCCTTCTCGGAAAAGTTGTTTGACTCTTCACCTCCGTGTCCCACTCACTCTTAACCCTCTGCAGTCTGGCTCAGCGCCCTTCGATCCCCGAACACATCAATCGTCTTCCAGCGGTCAGACGCTAGAGACGTTTTCCAGGTCTTACCTCACCAAGCCTCTTACCGTTGACTTTGTTCTCAAAGTCCTTCATGTTTTCTTTTTTTAAAGACCTCTTACTCTTTGTTCTCACATGTCACCATCCTCCTGCAAGGTAACCTGCTCCTACAGTGTAGGAACGATTGCAGTTCCCCCCCTGTGCTCCTCAAGCTAGATAGATCTTTCTAGAACATCCTTCATGCCCTTCTCTTTCTAACCTACTACTAATCTTTCAAGATCAGCTCCAATATGGTACGCCAATCTCCCAACTGTATGGAGTTTCCTTTCTCTGTATTCCAATGGCATCTCATGCAAACCTCAAACCAGCACCAGTCACTGCAGATTTAACTGCCTGTTTATTTGTTTCGCTTTATTATCTCATCTGTCAACACCTTGACAACACATATCTCAGACCCACAAAAATGGGTCAAACAGAGTTGAAACCCAACCCATAGATGTCTTGCACTAGAGAGGACCCTTGTTCACAAGCTTCTGAAAGCATTTTCTTTCATTTTGGTGTGACGTGGCGTGGTGTGGCGCGGCGTGGCAAATGGCCAGCTCCTCTGTGGCCAAAGCGTGCTGTACTCTGAAAGGTGCAGAATCTCTATCATTTACAAATGCTCAAGATAGGGCTCCTTGGCCCCTCCCCTACGGCCAGTGTAGTGAGACGGAGACATGAAGAGGGGTGGGCGGGTGATCATGGCAAGAGAAGTGATATTAGCATAGACACAATCATCCCATTTAAGTTCAGATAAGACATGTGAATTTTAAAAAGACAATTTCATGTAGATCACATATTTCCAGTGAGATTGCAAGCTCCTCAAGATCACAGACCTCGATCTGTTCCCCATTACTCCTGAGTCCATAGAAGATATTAGTTTTTCAAGACAATCCTCAGTGTGGGGATAGGTATATATGAAACTGGCCTCTGGTGCAGATTAGGCCAACTGCCCCGTTGGACCCAGTGACCCCCCCACACTCCCTTACTGCGGCCCCCACATTTAAATTCTGCACATATGTCTGTCTTCCCACCACTGTAAGTTCATGCTCTGTCTGTGTTACTCATTGCTGTGCCCTAGCATGTAAGAGAGGGCCCAGGACTAGCAGTGCTAAATAAATGTGCACTGATTAACTGACTCTGTGAGGTACACGTGTGCAAGTAGATGCACATGTACATTTGTGTTCTGTGTCCATATATAGTTGGCTTGATGGTTGGTGGGAGGTAGGAGGTCAGAAAGACTGGACTAGTTGATGATGCAGCTTAGGAAAACAGGTATCTTTTAACTTTAACTTTTTTAACATAATGGTTTTTATTGACATCCCATTGGTTTACATCATTGTTAGTATTACCTTGGGAGTGTAGAATATGCCCCTTCAAGTGTGGTTACCATAGTCAAACACCACCAAAGCAAAGTCCTCTACCCCAGTCCATTGTGCTCTCTCCCTGCCCTGTTCTCACCCCTCCTTCTGGAGTCCTCAATTCTATCGTCAGCTGTCAAGATTTGGTTTTAAAGTTTGTCTGACACAAATAATCATTTCTCTTATTCCACATATAAGTGTCACCATCTGTTTTTTATCATTCCCCTGCTGGTTTATTTCACTTGGCATCATTCCTTCCAGCTTCAACCTTGTTGCTGCTAATGGCATGAGTTATCTTTTTTGATCGCTAAGTAGTATTCCATTGTGTATATATGCCATATCCTCTTGATCCACTCATCTGTGTTTAGGCATTTGGATTGTGTCCATGCCTTGGGTATTATAAACAGTGCTGCAATGAACACAGAAGTTCAGGTTTCCTTTCGAATTAGTGTTTTGTGTTTGTTGGGTAGATATGTAGGAGTGGAATTGCTGGGTCATATGGCAGGTCCATTTTTAATCTTTTGCAAAACCTCCATACTACTTTCCACAGGGGGTGGGCTTTTTAAAATTTCCTTGAACAGTTAATGGGTGTCTTGAGTTGCTCCCAAATTTATAGCAACAGATATGATACAAAAACTCAGAAAGAACATATAGATTCATGGGAGGACATTGCACATAAATGCATCAAAGATGCCTTCGGCTGTTCCCAGCTCTGGCCATGTGCTTCCTGCAGGTGCCTTGTGGGTGTTTAAGAGCTGCTCCTTGTCAGAAATCCCAGCAGATTCCTCATTTCTTCCTCATTTGGATTTTCCTGTCTCTCCTGGAGTTTACTAAAAGTTCCTTGCCATTTACTACAGACATTTATTTCCCTAAATGCTTAGTATCTTTAAGGTCTAACTATTTTTTTAAAGATTTATTTATTTATACATGCAAGCTGGGGTACAGGCCAGAGGCATGGGGCAGCGAGAGGGCTCACCAGAGACAGAGTGGGGAGCAGAACAGGCAGATCAGAAATACACTGCTGAGGGGAGCAGCGGGCAAGGCAGGAGAGGTCTGCCGTACCATGTGGGATTCTCCCTGGCCGGTCGTCGAACTCGCATCGCGCGCTGCCAACAGCTCCACAGCGCAGCGCTAACCGCTGCGCCACCAGGGAGGCCCAGGTCTAACTATTTTGGTGTTCAATTTCCTATGGGTATTTTCCCATCTTGATCTCTGACTCCATTTCTGTATAGAGTCAGAAAAACACATCTTTTATGGGTCTGGTAACCTTTTCTTATAAGTCTAGTAGCAAAAGTAGGGAGTGAGTACAAAGAACCATCATTTACTGACAACATAAGTGGGAAACAATAGTCTGCATGTTGACCTGTTAGACTATTTAACAGTCGCCACCCTGGACACCGGGCATTGTTAGCCCTCATTGTAGTCTCACGACCCTATGTAACCCAGACCCCTGACTTCTTTTCCAGATTCCTCTCCTGGCACCCTCCTTTTCTTTATGAGGCTTGGCCCCAGTAACATCCTTGCTGGCCTCTCAAGCTTTATCAAGCTATAGGGTCTAAAATTTGCTTTCCCAAGGTGTTGTCGGGCTCACTAAAATGTCACCTTAGAGAAGCCTTCCCTGGCCACCCGATCTAAAACAGAAGTCCCTTTACTCTCTAGTCCCTATTTGACTTTTCTTCATTGGACTTTTCATATCTGGTGTTACAAACAGACACACACCTGTGTGTATACATGAGCACAATTGTACATGTGTGCATGTACATGCACATGCATGTATATAGATACATGTACACATATACACCTATTTTATATTTTCAACTAGAGCACGAGTACCCCTATCTCACTGGCCATCTTTCTGTTGGGCGTGGGGCCCCAACACGTGGACGGCACCTACTGCATGTCGGTACTATTTAAATATTGGGCAAATGTGTCTATTTAGAAGAGAGCACGAAGGTACTGATCTAAGTGCCTCTCCCCTGGCACTGTTGGAGGGCAGGAGTTGTGAGCTGATCTCCTCTGGTCATCCACCGTGGGCTGTGCCTCCTCCTTCCGCCCAGCAGGGTTGCAGGGTCTGCTCAGGAAATAACCACCTTTGTTCTGCCTTCACGTTTAGGTGGACCTGCGGCGCCAGTGGGTCTCCCAGATTGTGGAAGAGGTGCAGAAAATCGTCCAGCAACTGACCACAGAGATCAGCTACCAAGATGTGAGATTTCAGGCCGTCCCTTACTCCGAGACGTACAATGGGAACATCAAGGTGAGTGGGTCTCATGCGACTCAGCACCCAGGAGGTCAGAGCACGTGGGTGGGGCTCCGAGAGGACGGGGGCTCCCGTCCCAAAAACACCCCTAATATGTCCTACTCTGCAGGTTCTCTCCGGTACTCATTTCATAGATGTGCTCTTGCATGAGCCCTCCTATAATAACATGACAGGTGGGGAAACTGAGGCTGGAAGAAGTCAAATGGATTGATCAAGTCACATTAGCCCCAAAGCCAGAACTCAAACCTGGCTTCTGAGGATGAAGCGTCACACCCTAGAATGACTGAAGTGCAGCTAAGCACACGTTTGTTTATTGCGCACTTATGGAGTAGGTTGGCGACTGGGTAGACGGAAATCAAGGTGTTGGTGGGAAAATAATTGAAAATAAAAGTCTGCATTGCGGGTGGAAGAGGGACATGGAAGAGGTGGCCCTTAGAAACTGCTGGAACAAGCCTGTTCCTGCTAGGTACCCCACAGAGCTGTAAGCTACCAGTTTGGGCCAGTATGGGCAACCAGAATTCCTGTCACCCTGAAGTGTGAGCAAAGCCATTGTCACAGAATGATCTCAGCTGAACCTGTGAACAACTTTATGGAACAGACATTACAGTTCTCTCCCTTTCAGAGATAAGAGAAGTGAGTCTCCCCATTGTTCTGAACCCCGATGCTTCTTTTACCCTAATTTTTTTTATGACACATAAAATCTCTTCTCACCTATGTTAAATTGAAATGTATTTATGCCATATTTCTCACACCAGACTCAGTTTCTTGGTTGTAAGGGGAGGATCACATTTGCGATGACTCCATCCGCAGCAACCAGCGTGGTGTGTGGTCTCTGCGGACACAACTCGAATGAATGAGCGAACGAATGAATGAATGGGCAAAATGATTAGCACCTGAACAGAGGGCCATGGCCGTCCAGTACATTTCATGGTTAGTGGGCACAGGACAAGATTCTACAACTTCTGGATGTGGGAACAGAACCAGATCTTGGGAAATTCACGCCAGAGTGAAAATTGTAAAACTGGATTGAATCTTGGGATGTCAGAACATGACCTTCCCACCTCTACCAGCCCAGCCCAACCGAAATTGCACAAATATAGACCAGTGATGATGGACAGAAACACAGACTTTTCTAGAACTACACCCAAGAAACTTCCTTCTGCATCCTCACTTAGAATTCATAGTTTAAGAGAAATATTCCAAGTATACACATCCTGCCCTGCATGTGAAGTGTTAAACATAGTTACAGGAGGGCATATAAAGATTAATTCCATTTTATTGGCTCGTTGGAAAAGTCACGATTCATTTTTGCTTGAGAAACAGGAAAAAATATGTCATGACTTTTCCAACAACCCAATAATTTGGACCAAATTCAGCAAGTATTTATTAAGCACTTTAACCTGCCTGGCAGCTTAGCCGTCATGCTCCTGGGCTCACAGCAAGTGGGTTCAAATAATGCACAGATGTTGAATGCTATCGTTCAGGTCCCACCCGTCCCTTTTTCACCCCATAAACTTTCTATGGACACCAAAAATATGTGAACCCATCATCTTGCGCATCAGACTATTGTTCTCCAAGAATGAGACAGAACCAGTTGCTGCCAGTCACCTTCTCACCTCTGCGTTAGCCATGCCTGGGCCCTAGGCAAAGGTTAACAAGCGCCATTGTCAGACTGTCCATGAAAAAGAGGCAGCTCCTCTGGGTGAAGAGCTGACTGGCAAGAAAGGTGCAGGGTGGAGTGCCCTGTGGTGAAGGTCAAAATCCCTTGGGTGCCACTACCCTACTGACCAGTTTATCCCTGGGACTGTGGCCCTGACCACTTTCCCTGACCCCTGCTTGCTGGGCCCTATAGTAAGGAAGCAGGGCCATCAATTATTCTTGTTTTGTTTTTGAAAGATTTATTTCTTTATGCATACCAGCTGGGGTACAGGCCAGAGGTGTGGGGCAGTGAGAGGGTTCACCAGAGACAGAGTGGGGAGCAGAACAGGCGGATCGACTGAAGTACACTGCTGAGGGGAGCAGTGGGGAGAGAGGAGAGGTCTGCTGCGCCATGTGGGAATCTCCCCAGCGGGGCATCGAACTTGGGCCACAGCTGCCCACAGCTCCATAGTGCTGTGCTTAACCTGTTAGCCACCAGGGAGGCCCGATTATTCTTGTTTTTCCATTAAACGTAGAAAATCCTCAGTAGGGCCTCCCTGGTGGCGCAACGGGTTAAGCGCAGCACTATGAAAGTGTCCAGAGCCACTGCAGCACGAGTTTGATCCCTGGCCAGGGAGCTTCCCACAAGGCACAGCAGACCTCTCCTGCCTCGCCCGCTGCTCCCCTCAGCAGTGTACTTCGGTTGATCTGCCTGTCCGCTCCCCACTCTGTCTCTGGCCTGCACCCCAGCTTGTATGCATAAATAAATCTTTAAAAATAAAAAAGAAAAAAGAAAAACCTCAGTAGTCACACAGTCTCAACAAACCATTTCATTTCACCTTTGATTTTTAAGGATTAGTCAACAATCCTGGCCTTGGGTCATCAGTACAGGTGAAAAAAGAGAAGGCATTTGCATCATTCCCCCTCCTCTCCCACCCTTTATTGCAGCAGAACTTCCAGTCATTCCAGGTCACGCATGCTTGCCTGGCAGCTAGTGCGGGAGAGGAAACCACCACTGAAGAAGCAATCGGAAGACCTCAGCTCAAACTTGTAGCTCTAGGTCTTATTGGCCACATCACTGAGATCTGGGGCTCCTCTGAGCCTTGGGCTCCTCATCTGGAAAATGTTAACAAAGCACCCTCATTGCGTGGCTCTGAGGATCAAGTCGGAACTGCTGGGCTTAGTATGTGCGAGACTCAGTGAGTGCTGGTTCCACTCCTGCCTTTCCTTCTCCTGCTGAACAAGACCTGCCTGCTAGTGAGTTCAAGGTCTAGTTTACTCTTTTTCTTTGCAGAGTCACAGAAGCCAGGACTCAGTAAGTTAATTTCCATGCCTGGAGGTTACAGTGGGTAGTGGCAGGACAAAGAAGGGATCATCTTAGAACCAGCAGGAGCCGCTGATCGTGCTGCTGAGGGTTGGAGTTAACCAAGAGACCTGGCCCAAAGGGTCAGCTTGCCGACGCCTTCTCTTGTCCCCCAAGTACGCGCGCTCACACTCGTGCTGTCTCCTCCCTCACCCCAGGTTCTAGCCCCCTGCCAGTTCCTCGTCACCATCCCCGTGAAAGGCCTGGCGGGGTACAGGCAGGCCCGGGAGCGGCGCTGGCGGTACTACACCTTGCAGGGCGCCAGGCTGCCCTGCCCGCTGCGGGACCCCGAGGCGCTGCAGCAGTGGCTGGCGGCGGAGCAGTTTGTGAAGAGCCTGTGGCAGTGGCACGAGCAGGATGTGAACATCGAGGGGGACATCGTGCCCGCCAAGGTCCTCCAGGTGTTCCGGAAGCTGGTGGAAAATGCCATCGGGGCCTGTGGCCTCACAGGTGAGCTGCTCGGAAAGTGCACGTGAAATTTCTGGCTTTCCTTTGGGCCCTCGGAAGGCTGCCTGGGTGTGACCTGCGGCTCACACCCCTGAACTGAGACAGCCACGTGCTCCCACATCTGCTCGGGCCCTGTGCTATGAACTGGTTCTTTTTTCCTGGGATGGCACATGGAATTGGAATTCATAATCTCAACGCATTTCCTTGGGTTTGGGTGGGTTTCTGCCCTGACGTGGGTTAGACATTCTTTGGGTTAGACAACCAAAACTAACTTCCTTCCCAGGAAGCTAGCTGAAACACTCGTACGTTTTTTTATTTATTTTTTAATTTTTTTTAAAGATTTATTTATTTATTTATGCATACAAGCTGGGGTACAGGCCAGAGGCACGGGGTGGCGAGAGGGTCCACCAGAGCAGAGTGGGGAGCAGAACAGGCAGATCGACGGAATACACTGCTGAGGGGAGCAGCGGGCGAGGCAGGAGAGGTCTGCAGTGCCATGTGGGAATCTCCCTGGCTGGGTGTTGAACTTGTGTCGCTGCTGCTGACAGCTACACTGGGCAGGCCCCTCATGTTTTTTTAAAAAGTAAATTACTTACAAATCTTAGATCTTAAAAATGTAAATTATTTACAAACCTTAGATCTTATTAACACGTTTCTACTTTGACACCCTTCAATTGCCTGCCCTACCCCCAGGGGTAGAGATGCCACACTTTGAAACCACCAACTTGATCAAAACACAAAATCAGAAGATATAAAGAGACTGAAAACACCAAAATCTTAAACTGCAGGACTGAGGCATATATGCACACTCAAACTCGTGTGTACACACACATGCACAGCACAAATACACACATACCCTTTTGGTCTATTACAAAGTAAAAAGGTAAATTTCAAACTGGGAAAATAAAGGGTGATTATCTTAATTATCAAGGAATATTTATAAAACGCTAAGGAAAAACATGAACAAGCTAATAGTAAGAATCACCAAAGACATGAATCACAAAGATTATAAAGATCCAGCAAAAAGAAAAATATACCATGTGCCATATACTTTGAGAAATGGGCACTAAATCACCTTATACGCTGACAGTAAGAAGGTGTGACACGCTTGGGGCAGGATGGGGAGGGTGAAACGTTGGCATTTTTACACACTGCTCTTGAAGTGTAAATTGGTGCCTACTTTCTAAAGGGAAATTTGTCCACTTTTATTTTTATTATGTGCTTACTTGGCAAATCAGTAATCACAGTTCTAAAAATATACGCCTGGGGTGCACAAAGAAATATGCACAAGGATATCCACTGCCAGGGGCCTTATCATCATAAATAATTAGACATGATCTAAATGACTAACAAAGGGGAATTGACTCCACTGTGTGGCCTCTGCCTGGGGACTATTACACAGCCTTTGAAAAGATTGAGGGGTGTGTGTGTGTGTGTGTGTGTGTGTGTGTGTGTGCGTGCGCGCGCGCACACACACACACACACACACACACACACACACAGTTATGCAAAAGGCCCAGGCTAGATAATTTAATGAGAAACCAAAGTGTTGAATGATGTATAATTCCATTTGTATAGATAGAAAAGGAACGGCGTGTCCATTTGCTTGCCTAGCTGAACAGCTCAGAAAGTTTCCAAAATGGGTGACATCTCAGGATTAACTGATTCGTATCCAGCATAGGTCATCGCTGTGGATTATTCAGTTTAAAAATGCTCACAGCAACCCTATAGACAATTATTTTTCTACCTATTTTGCAGATGAGAAAACTGAGATTTAGAGTGGTTAAGTGATTTGCTGAAGGTCACACACCCAGTAAGCAGGGCAGCAGCAGGAGCAGCCTGCGGGTGGGTAGGCTCCCCCCACTCACCTCTTCACCTTGCACGCCATTAACAGCAAAAGTGCAAGTAAGAAATTCAAGTTAGGTGCTTGAGGCGCGAATGCTGAAAGGCCAGGCATTGTAGTGTTCCTGTGGGCCAGCTCTGATGAGATGCAGACAATAAGCTCTTTATCACACCCAGCCAAGGAGGGGAATGTTTTCCTTTTGAGCAAAAGCCTAAGACAATGAATGAATGAGCTTCCATTTTCTTCTCTGAGCAAGGAGAAGGAAAGTAATAGATCCCAATTCAGGACAAATCATCCTGCTCTGCAATGAAGGCAAACAAAAAGCAAGTGTGTGTCTTTTGAAGAAAGGGGACCAGATTAGAGATGAATTGCACCCACAAGCTGGCAGCGCTGCGGGTGCCCATGTCCATTCCTTCCCTGCAAGAGGCCCCTTCCCGGTCACTCGCCCCTGTAAGCCTGTGGTTATGACAAACGTGAAAGGTTTTGATTACAAGGCCTCGTGATGGTAAATAATGTACCTGAGGCTAGGCTGACTTAATGGGTGGTGGAGATAAATACCATGTGAGATTCAAATAAGACACTGGTAAGCCCAGCCCCATCAATGGCCGAGAATAAGTAAGGGGACCAAGGCCTCCCCCAAACAACATTGGGGCGTCTGGGTGAGATGGAGGAAGACACAGAAGAATGGCTGGGCTTCATTTTACAGTAGCAAGTATTATTCCTTTTCTTTGTATTCTGTTTCTTTCTTGAACTTCGTGAAAAGAATCTATTAATGTAAAAGAAAAGGCGCCCTAAAATCCTTGGGACTGTAGGGAGAAAGAAAAGAGGCAAAGGTGCCAATCATGCCATTGTCTCGCAATGTTTCTGTCCATATTGACTTGGCTGGTTGTCCAGTCTTGATGTCACCAGCCTCCTCCCCCTCCTTGACTTGGTGTGTTACTGAGGGTGAGAGCCCCCCTCACCTCCCCCCCAGATATGGAGACGCTCATAGACTCCTATAAATGCTCGCAGCAAGCCAAGATTCCTCCGCTCATTGTCTCATGTCTTCTCCCGCCAGATAAGGTCAGCATGCTAACCAACAGCTGCTCGGTCCGGGTTGTCGTGGAAACCTCTGCATGCCAGGTAGAGCTGCTGCTGGCCCCCGCCGTGGAGATCCCCAGCGCCTGGCCCGAGAAAGCCCGGTGGCCTCGATGTCCGAAGCGCTGGCCTTGCCCCGAGAGAGTCAAGTGCATCAAGGTATCGGTGGCGGCCCCTCGGCAGAGCAGAGCTGAGCCAGCCACGGCCTCTCTGCTGCCAACCAGCTCCCAAAGGAGATCTGAGGCCCCATGAGGTCACAGTTTGCAAGTGTGGGCCCCCGAACTTGCAGGGACACCCGAGAACCTGATAGGGATGCAGTTTCCTGGGCCACTGGCCCTACTGCAGGACATATGGTAGGCAGGGCCTAGGACCTGTTCTAACAAACTTCCCAAGTGACTGGGGTGCAGGTTCAACTGGGGAACCCCCGTCTGAGAGAGAGTGGGCACTGCCTCTCTGATGAACTGCCCACATGCCACGGGTTTGCCCTGAGGCTCCCCCATGGGGTGTCCTGCCTGCCTTGTCCCCCAGGCCAGCAAACTGCTTCCGAGCGGGCTCCCTGCCCGACACCGCCCCCCCCTCACTGC
>PVIJ01004982.1:19482-109896 GCA_004024925.1 Scalopus aquaticus | reverse complement strand
CCCCCCGCTGAGTGTCTCTCTCTTCTTTGGTTTCCCTATAGTCCTGTTATAAGTGAAACCATTCGATATTTTTCTTTTTCTTTCTGGCTTATTTCACTGAGTATGATTCCCTCTAATTCCATCCATGTCGCTGCAAATTGCATGTGTTTATCTTCTTTGAATGCTGAATAGTGTTCCACTGTGTATATGTACCACATCTTCTCGATCCAATCATCTATTTTTGGACATCTGGGTTGCTTCCATACCTTTGCTATTGTGAATAGTGCCGCAATGAACATACGGGTGCATGTATCCTTTCGGATTAGTGTCTTTGTGTCCTTTGGGTAAATTCCCAAAAGTGGTATTGCTGACACCCACCACACTGACTTAAGAAAAAAAGATGCAGAAATTATCATACCTGTAAATGAACTCTCAACCATATGCTGTGAAGTACTTAGATTTTCCTCTCGCCAGAAGTAGTAAAACCTTTTGATGCCACCTGGTTGACTGTAATTTCTGAATTAACTTCAACAAAATGGAATACAATTA
This sequence comes from Scalopus aquaticus, assembly GCA_004024925.1. Classification (NCBI taxonomy): domain Eukaryota; kingdom Metazoa; phylum Chordata; class Mammalia; order Eulipotyphla; family Talpidae; genus Scalopus; species Scalopus aquaticus. Next base: position 109,368 of record PVIJ01004982.1, on the reverse strand, counting down.
TAGTATGTGCAGTATGCAGTCTATTCATTTGTTTGCTTATCTGTTTAATTATTTTTTATTAAGGTAACAAAAGTTTACATAATTTGTATCTTGAGAGAATGAGATTCCCCCCTTCTGGTATTATTATCATAGTACACCCACTAAAAAAAGGTCCACAGTTTTTAGGCCACAACAATAATGCGAATAGATCATCTGGTGAATTAAGTTCTTAAATTAAAACACTTATATAATACTCAAGTCACACAGAGATAACTCTCCAAATGGAGACATCCAAAAAGTAGAAATTATTTCATTTGAAGCTGTCTAAATATTTGTGATTTCTGCAAATCAAATAAGAAACAGACATTCTCACAGTAAAATATAGTATCTGCTTATTGCATTTGGAATTCACCATGGAATGGGAAACACAAAAAATAAATGCCTTGAAGAAACAAGGGTATAATATGAACCACTTTGAATTAAAGGCTTAATATGGTACAATTTCTGTTTCTCTGTTCAAAGGAAATAACTGTAAAATTGTGTCCTACTTTATGGAAATCTTGCTATTCTTAGCTTGCCTTGACAAATTTAAATGACAACCAGTAAAGTCAAATTTTATGTGACCATGTGTTAACTACTGTGAGCTATACAAATAACAGTTTATATTATCTGTCTTGATACAAAAGCATAAGTTGGTTGCTATTGGGGATTGGGTTTTAGATGAAGTGGGAGACTGATCTCAGCAAGAATGTATAGTCAGAGAAAGATCAATACAGTGTAACAAGATATTCATTTGGAGGCAAGGCAACAGGCGATCAATTAGTGATCAGAACAGATTCTAGTACCTTGAATTAGGTCAATTTAGGAGCAAATTTAGAGGACGACTAGACCACAGGTCAGTAGCCACATGGACACTCAGAATTCATTCTTGACATCCTCTGAGATGATCAGCAGAACAGCTTTGCTGGAAGCTCACCTACTAGCCAAGCAGAAAATAGTGATCTTCCTGATTTCCCTGTGTTATGATTGGACCAGAAACTCGTTCAGGCCTAGACTTGAAGTTAGAGCCATTCAGCAGCCCTAATTACCATTATCCCAGGATAGGATCATTCTACAGAGGGGTGATAAACAATAGCCTGCAGTTTTCCTGTAAAGTTCTAAGTTGGCGAGTCTCTAAGCTTCCATAAGAAGATTTTGGTGATATGCCCACAAAGACTCCTTATTTTGTGAAGATTACGAATGAGGGTCCAAGCTACTAAAGCAGTTATTAGAAAATCATCATCTAACATTATCTATTCTGACACTATTAAATCACTTTTTAGCATGGATAAAGTATATGATATTTCGCAACAAGAAGGTAGCAATTCAAACTAATTCAGCACGATTTTTGAGCAATAAATCAATGAGGCAACATGGTATAAAGGGAAGAAAATTATAGTTTGGGGAAAACCTCAGGTCTTCCAGAGACAGACACAGGAACTGATTCAACGGCAAAATCAGGAAGATGGAACAAGACAAGTAGGGTATAGGGGACAAAAGAGACAAAAAAAATACTACTTTTTTTTCCCAAAAAGACATTTTCAAAAAATAATAAATACCAGTGCATGTGAATACTTAACTATAATGTTCAGTTAAATTGAACTGACAAAACGGAAATACCATGAACCTTAAGAAATAAAAAATATTTTAATAGGCTCAATAATTTAAGGAATCTAATTTCCTTTCACCAAACTTTTTTGGCAAGTTTGTCATTTCATGAACTGAACTATTTCCCTACAATTATTAACTGAATAAGTTTAATGATGTCACTGGATCTCTGAGTCCTGTTATTTTTTTGTTTGTTTGACTTGTTTCTTTTTTGATGGAGTAAAATGAGAAAAGTGATACAGACCCAGAACATATTAGATGCTCAAATACCTACTTTTTAAATTTCAATATACACAAAGCAATGCAGACAAATATTTTGGGACCAAAATAAGATGAAAACTAATATATTAGATATTATAGTATAACACTGTATGCAAAAGGAAATTAAGAGGAAAATAGATTGATTTAAAACTTCAGAATCTTGAGAAGTATGGCTTGCTTTGGTCCTGAACAATGAATAAGAATTTTTAACAATGGAGGTGAAAAAGAAGAATACGACCATTCAACTCAGAAAATCATAAGGAAAAAAAGCATGAAGCTAAGAAGAGAAGGAAGAAATGGAGAGAGAGGAGGAAGAGGAAAAGAAAATAGAATAAAGAGAAAATTTAGGAGGGAGAAGGAGAGAAAAAAAAGAGTAAGGTTCACTATCACCATCACCAACTTAGGAAACGCAGGACTCCTGATTATTCTTTATTATCTGCTTTTCTTTTTCCTTCACAGTGATAGCCATTTTAACGAACATCTATTTGACTAGCATAAAGATTACATTTTTTACCCTTCTATGTAACTAATATGGCCAATGACACATGAGAAGAAATGAAGCATATGAATTCCATGATATATTTTAAATGCAGAGGTCGTGATCTTCTTCCTCACCTCCTTTTGGGGACATGGTGCTGAGTCATAATTGATTACACTGAAAATAAGCAAAACACTTCAGATGATAGAGTCTGCCTTACTACGTGACCACAGGGAATCGATCCATTCCATCAGCGCTGAACCATGTGCATGTGGGTTGTTATGTGACAGAGTTAAAGTGTATTATTGGTTCAATTATTGTTCTATGGGGTCGCTTACACAAAGACAAATCTATTGTAATTAACAGCAAGAACTAAGTAGTCTAAAATGACTCAAGTACAGGATGTCTAAGAGAGATAGTTGTAATGAAAGGATGTGGCCAGAAGTAAAGACTCCCAAAATTCTAGAACATAAAGCTCATATTGCTTTCTCTGCAATGAAAAGTCACAGACCACTTTTGAAAGGAACAGGACAGGATCAAATATGCATATCAGGGAAACAAACAACATAGTAAATGATAGGAAGAAAAACTGTACACAGTGAACACTATTGTATAACACTCCATGTTGTAGTAACAATATGAATGGGGAGAAATATTTTTTTAATTACTTTATTTTTGCATACAAGCTGGGGTACAGGTCAGAGGGGTGGGGTGGCGAGAGGGTTCACCAGAGACAGAGTGGGGAGCAGAACAGGCAGATCGACCAAAATACACTGCTGAGGGGAGCAGCGGGCAAGGCAGGAGAGGTCTGCCTCGCCATGTGGGAATCTCCCTGGCTGGGCATCGAACTCACACCGCAGTCGCCAACAGCTCCACAGCGCTGCGCTTAACCCTGTTGTGCCACCAGGAAGGCCCAACCTTAACAACTTTTCAAGAATCAGTAATGTTGAGGTTCAGTAGCAAGATATCATCACAATTAGCTTTTCATAGTGATGATATTGGATAAAATTACTTATAGTAGAAAATGTATTGTTTCCATAATTAGTCACCTAATCAAATAAACTATCTTCATAGTTTTTTTCAGATTGAAAGATTAGTGTTAAAAGAAATTTGTATTCTGGTCTCACGAGTAAAGCAGAAGCACTGTATTGAGTGATGCTTTTGAAATTATTGCTGGGGATTTTCACAAAAGCATTTCTTTTCCATGTTGTTATTTCTTGCATTTCAGTTGAGGAAATAATTCAAATATCTGTTGAAAATAACATTTAGAGAAAGTAGTGAAGTGCTCATTGATCTTTGTCAGCAGTTAGACCTGTGTTTTTAAGACGGATTCACTCTTTCAATCTCCACGGTAGTAAAAATAAAATCTTCCTGCCGTGGTGTGAAAGAGAAAAATAAGTGCTATGAACAACTACCTCAGAGGGGCATTACACATTGAAAAGAAGAAAACAAGATATATCTGAAACTAGCCTGGCACAGTAAAAATACCACTGGGCCTGAGATGAGAAAATGATGGACGCAGCCTCATCTCTTCTAGGGTAAGTCACCCCAGGAAGCTTAACGTCTCTGGGCCTCAATCATAAATGAATGTTACAACACATACAGCAGTGCTTTCCATGAGGAAAAAAGAAGATTGCAGCTGATCGTGGATAATAAATTGCTTCACCCACACTAGTTTTTTTAAGAACTGTCAATATGAAAATCACAGGGCCTCCCTGGTGGTCTGGGGGTTAAGTCTCAGCGCTCTCACCATTACAGCCTGAGTTTGATTCCTGGCCAGGGAGCTAACCCATGTGTGGCGCAGCAGACCTCTCCTGTCTGGGCCGCAGCCCTGCTTAGCAGTGTATGTCGGTAAATCTGCCTGTTCTGCTTCACACTCTGTCTCTGGTGAATCCTCTCACTCCCTGCACTGCTGGTCTATACCCAGTTCTATGGAAAAAAAAAAAATATATATATATATCATATACATATATATATGATTACGAAGAACACGTATTTAAAAACCTGTATGTCATGAATGCTTGTCACCTCTTGAACAATGGGTCACCTTTATTAACTCATTTATTCCCAAAGCAAAAATGCTTTTTAAAAGTCAGAAGGTAAAAAACTTCATCAGAGACATGTATCAAACTCTCTTCCCTAGTTTATTCAAAATAACAGGATGTCATTCATAAATGAATGGGAGTGTTGCTAATGATTTCTTCATTATTTCAGGAATACATTCCAGGTTCCCCAAAATCTGCCTCTAAACTAAATCCCATAATTTCAGATGCAGCTTCAATTCCCTCTCCTTGATGGCTATATTTTTTATTATGCCCATTTCCTTTTCCAGAGTTGAACTCCTCCTGGCTTATAATTGTCAGTTCATATTCTGCCTTATCGTATGGCCTGAATTTTTTAAATCCACTATGTCATATCAATATTTTACTCCAATGCTCTATTATTAAAAGCGCATTAGTGTTTAATAAACTATAATATTTGATTTGACAACAAATACGTCATATCATATACATGCATGGATGGATGGATGAATAGATACATAGATTTATATACCATGGTTTAATTTAACATTCTTCATAAAATCTACCACATTTCCATGTATGTCTCTAAACCATGGACAACATTTGTTTTGGCTTATCCTGGCAGTAACTAATCTTTACCTAATATTTTTCTGATAGTAGCTTTATCTGACAATTCTTCATCTTTTTTCCCTGTGTTATGAAAAGTAATATTCTCCAGAAGAATGAGAAGAGTAGCAAGGTTTTCCATTTGTAAATATCCTTTAATGTTCAAAAAAAGACAAGTGAATTCTCATATTTGACATTAGTGGACTTCTATATTAAAGAAAATCTGTCCTTACATACATATGAAATCCAAAAGGTGGCAAGTATTTTGATATCCTGTATATTATTCTTTGAAATCACACTAAAATTAGCAAATGGTATTCTTAAAGGAGAATTGTGTTGTAGAATATAATATCATGTAAATAAACATTCAATTCTCTTTTCCACTAAATATACATTGTTCTATCTTGTGCTTCAAGAGGAACTTTACTCACGTACAATTCTGTAATGTTATGCATCAAGCACTTGGAAAATATCAGTTCTCTGAGCTTAGTTGATCTTGCAAATGTTGATATGTCTCATTACGCAGTATCACAATCTTGCATTCCTTAATATTGTCTCTCATTATTGCCGCTGTGACAACCTCACATTGACAGATATTTTTCCAAAATTGTATTTTAACTTAAAAGCTTAAATATCATAATTGGTCCCCAAAACTGTTCTTTTTCTTAAACTAACAAACTTAATTTGTTCCTTCCTCTCGCCCCACCACGTTAGGAAAATAAGCAAGTCTAAATAAGCCAAGTTTCTCCTTCCTTCAAATGAAATACTTTTCATTTTGTTTTACAGAATGCAAGACTGATTCCAAAAAAGTAACAATTTTTTACTGCTTTATGATAGATATTCTTGAACAAAAACTTATTTTTACAAATTTTGGTGCGTGCATGACAGCAATGAATAGAAGGAAAGCAATCCTGCAGTTTGGTGCCAACAACTCAGTTCGTGCTAATGGACCCTTTTGCAGCATCAGCACTAAGTCAACAAAATAACAAAAGGCAAACAACATCTTGATATTATTCTAATATCAGATTTAACTCTATGGACCTCCTTGTAGGGTCTCAGAAATTTCCGGGAGTCTGATATAACCCTGTGAGAATTACTGGATCAGTATACAAGATGTCTGACATCACGTTATTACAGATTGCATTACTCTTAAAATGAATGAATATCAGTTTTCCACTGAATGTTCATATCTAGAGTTACATAAGGCCAGAAAAATAATCTTAGAAAGTGACACTTCATTGTAGTAGTCTCTGTTGTTAGCGGGACCGTTGAAAAACCTTCCATTTCTGCTTGTTCTGATTACAAAGATACTCGTCTTCACTAGCTTCACAATCCACTCATGTCAGTGGGAGTTAGTGGGCACTGACAGCTTCTCAGTACCACTAAAAGTGAGGTTAAGTTAGAACAAAAAATAGTATTATGGGAATAAAATAACTTCTAAGGTAATTTTTTTTTATAAATATATATTTTTATTGTTATTTATGTCTTTTACATTTTGTATTCCCCTTGGGTAGCCCACCACCAATTCACCTGTGATCCATCTCCATGGTCCCTTGTGTTCTTTTCTATTCCATTTTGTGCCCTTTTCCTTCCCTCCCTCCGCCTCCCTTCCCCCACACCCCACTGATTGTCTCTCTCCCACCCGGCCTCCCTATAGTCCTGTTATAAGTGAAGCCATTCGATATTTTTCTCTTTCTTTCTGGCTTATTTCACTGAGTATGATCCCCTCTAATTCCATCCATGTCGCTGCAAATTGCATGTGTTTATCTTCTTTCCATGCTGAATAGTATTCCATTGTGTACATGTACCATCTAAGGTAAATTATTACACTGAATACAAGACAATGAAAAAGCTTTATTCTGTAAATGAATTAATTGGAAGAAGTGTTCTTAAAAAAATACTAGGTATGAGTCCATATTGTTTTTGTTTGTTTGTTTTGCTCAGCTCAGAACATTAGTATGATAGGACTTCTCTTATAATAAGCCAGTCTGTCAGAAAATTTTTAAAGGCTGTAAGTACCTTTTAGGATATTTTCCTTGGCATGACTCCTTTTATCATTCTCCATCTCTTGGCATGCCTTGAATTTAGCACACTCCCTTACTAGTCATCATTGCTTTAGTGGAGGTTTTGGTTGTGGGTGTAGTACTAGGACATGAATCTGAGGAGGTGTGACCCTTTTGCCTCTGAATCACATGCAGTGGTGATGAAACAATGTTACCTCAATTTAAAAAATAACATTTTAATTAGAAAACTTAAAGGTATAGGACCTCCCTGGTGGTGCAACGGGTTAAGCACAGCACTATGAAGCTATGTAGAGCCACGGCAGCACAAGTTCGATCCCCAGCCAGGGAGATTCCCACATGGCGCAGCAGACCCCTCCTGCCTCACCCGCTGCTCCCCTCAGCAGTGTACTTCAGTCGATGTGCCTGTTCTGCTCCCCACTCTGTCTCTGGTGAATCCTCTCGCCTCTTCACATCTCTGGCCTGTACCCCAGTTTGTATGCGTAAATAAATCTTTAAAAAAATAAAACTTAAAGGTATATCATATTTTTTGATAGGTGCCATAATTCATCAAATCCAGGTAATGGAAGAAATTAAACTTCTATTTCTCTTTGCAAAATTCTACTTAATCACACTCCCTGACCCCTGAAAAAAAAAGGTGAAAGGAAGAAAACGAAGGGAGTGGCCCACCCAGAAGAAGAAAAGCAAGCACCACTGGCAGGCGGGAAACATTTTCTCAATGACCCTTTGGTAACTGCTAACTTCCTAAGATGTCTGTGGGACCTTAGTTTTGAAATAAGTTAAGAATATTGTGTTATTTTATAAAAAGATGTGGAAAGACATTTTCATTATACCTCAACGGTCCTACCCTGTTCATTACTGTTACTTTTGCTGGCGAGTAAAGAGCCCTTCTCGGTTTAATGGTGGAGTTTTTTTTTTTTTTTTAAAGATTTATTTATTTATGCATACAAGCTGGGGTACAGGCCAGAAGCGTGGGGCGGCGGAGGGTTACCAGAGACAGAGTGGGGAGCAGAACAAGCAGATCGACAGAAATACACTGCTGAGGAGAGCAGGGGGCGAGGCAGGACAGGTCTGCTAAGCCATGTGGTAATCTCCCCTGACGGGTGTCGAATTCACATCACAAGGGGCCGAGAGCTCCACAGCACAGCGCTTAACCGCTGCACCACCAGGGAGGCCCTAATGGTGGGTTTTAATGTGGGAGTGGAGGTGTCCATTTTTATCTCCTTAGCCTTTGATATAGATTTGGATCTTGTAAATATATGAAGGCACTGAGCCCCTTGAAATCTTCAAAAGGGGATTTGGTACCATCTTAGAATAAATAAAAAGGGTTTCTACATATGTGTTTAAGGTAGTTATTACCCAGGTGAGAAAGAAGGACTCCACATTTTATGACTCCATTTCATCAACTCTGAAGTTGGCCCTTGCTTCAGATCTTGCCCCAGCTGCCATTATTAACCACCTTGAGCCTCCTGAGGGGATAGAATGAGGCCTCGGTTTCTCTTTCAGAAATCTTTAGTTTCTTGAAATACAATGATTTGCTTTAAATTCAGATGTATATCAACTCAGTATGATTCCTCAGCAAGTAAAACATTATTAACAAAGGGTTTCATGCTTTTAATTTTACTTTCCATGGAATAATACCTTTCCTCAAGGAATATAGTTCCGAAGCAGTCATAATTGTGTCTTAAACATAAAACTTGAAGCTTTAAATATTAACAAAAATGGAGCCATTTCCCTCTGACTTGTGGAATGCAATGACCCTTGGCACTCCCATTAATGTGTGGTCACTAATTCCAGTTTGAGGGGACTACATCATGGTAGCTTAAAAAAATATCTACAGATTAAAGCAGTCAGTTTTTTGCAACATGAATAATCAGTGATCATCTTAAGTAGACAAGTCCCAGCACATGCCCTCTGCTCTACTGAATGGTGCAGAAACCGTAAAAAAATACAACATATAAATAATTATTTACTGTGAAACAGGTTGTGTTATAGGATTTCTTCTTCCTCCATATGAAGACAATGGGGAAGTGGTTTGTATTAACAATTCCTCAGACCCTCAGCTCTGGGCAGCTGCTCCAGGATAATCCAATGCAAATGTAATGTAATGTACATGCTAATCTTAAAGGAATTCCATCTAGTGAGGAAAAAGACTGGTATCTGGTGAGTAACAGCCCCAGTCATTGAGTATCTTCCAGATCCCAGACACTTTGCAGGCGCTTGACTGACTTAACAGTCAGTAATTCTTAGGTACAAATCTTGGCTCTTTCTTGTAAGTGGTTGTTACCCTTAATCAAATGACCTCTTCCTAGGATTAATTTCTCTTTATGTTAAAATAATTAAATGTAATATATGAAATGTCTTCTAGTTCTGATGTGTCTATAATTTCACACAATTTCTAAAATAGTTTAGAAATTCCAAAAACACTGGGGAGGATTAGAATGTTCCAGAAAGATTTCACAGCACAGGAGAACTTCAAGTTTGTGTTGAAGGTTGAATCTAAGCTCTTTTTAAAGATAACATAAAAGAGAAAGCGTTTTCCCCCAGCTTTATTGGGGTATGGTCGACAAAAATTATATGTATTTAGGTTGTACTAAAGTCTTGATTTGTCAGAGGAGAGATTGAAGGATTCTCCATTTAGGAAGTGCACAGGGAATTTAAAATGGCTTTGGAGGTTCATAAAGTCCTTCCCTAGATTGTAGACTCTTGAGGGAGTTTTCTTATCCTTTGGCACAGTATCTAGCACATAGAAAGTACTGGAAATACTTGTGTAAGAAAAGAGAAGAAAGGATACTGACTAGGGAAGTGAGTTTGTTATTCCACAAATACATGAAGTAAAAGGAAGACTACAATCTAGGCAGAGTTTATACTTTATATAATAACAAATGGTTTACCTGTAAGTCTGATAGAAGCAAAACTCAGGCATCTGCACCTGGTAATGCAGTCAGTCCTAACAGCTTCTTCCAAATCAGAGGTAAAGCTATCTGCACAATCCCACAGACCACTGCTGTGCCACCTTTTTGGTTTGAAACCAAGAATTCCCTTTAAATCAGAACTGTCTTGGGTTTCTACTTTGATTGGCTATCTCTGATCTCAGCTTCCCCTCAGAGCTCACAAGAACGACAAATGCTCTGCCAATTGGCCCCACAGCCCACAGTGAAGCCAGCACGCTGGTCGTGCTCATCTTCCTAGCCCGGCCCCAGTCCCAGATGTGTTACAAGTCCTGCTGTGTGGCTATACACGGCCCATGCGGTCAAAAGTCACCATTCCTTGGACTGAATCTACACCCTTCGCTGAATACCTTCTGCTCAGTATGTTGCAGGCATCTTACTAATTTAGAACCATAACCATGGTTCTCTTCTTCTACTCTCACATTTACACAAATACAACAGTCTTTCCTGGTTTCATCAATCACAATGATCTCTGCATTTTATAAATCCATGTAGTGCCTATATTTAGAGACATACAGCTGCATCTCCAAATCTTTAGTGCGCTCCTAGTATATTTATACTGTGCTGGGAACAGATGACTCTAGGTTTGTTTCCTTAGAGAACTTGGAACATAGCCACAGGAAACGCACCTGGAAAGTGATTGCTGACTATGGAGAAACACAGTGCGCCCAATCATTTTAACAAAATCTTGCCTGGTAAATCCCAAGTAGTTAAGACCTTCAGCTTTATCTAGATGAGGCAGAATAAATGGAATCACCAAGAAAATAAACTGAAGTATAATTAATAGAATTGCAAATTATAATTATAAAATTAGTTTTCCATTAACTATATAATAAGAAGACAGAAATCCAAGTCCAAAGTAAAAAACAGAAACTAAAATTTAAACTTTATTTATATGAGAGTATGACAATGTTTATTAAAATGTTAACAGAAATAGAGAAGATTAAAAACAATGATTACAAAATATTTCTGAGAAAAAAATACCAGCCCTAAGGCTAGGAGTGATAATTTCTACAAAATTAGGAAAAGATAGCATGTCAACTTTAGATAATAAGTCTACATTTCTTTGCAGTCAATAAAAGTTAATTCTTTTTGTTTTCAACCCTGGTCCCCAAAACCTATATAATTTTATTTCTTTTCTTACTAGAAGAGATACATTTGAGTTTATCTCCTGCTTCCTTGCTATTCAATGTACCAATAAACCAGATATCTCACCTCAAACACCTGAAATCATCATCTGATTTAGGCATATTGGGTAGGGAACCCCATTACTTGGTAATAAAATGAGGTCATATATGACGAAAACAGTGAACCAGAGTAAAATCTGTGTGCTATCGCAAGTCTGAGATCCTTGCAGAGGAGACAAACAAATGGTTTATTTACTGCCTTCAAGTATATGAAGTATGACTACGATAAGGAAGCGGATATTTTTTGTCTCTCAGGAAATTTAAAGAAAGGATGTTTTAAGTCAGTGGTATAAAATTCAGGTAGACATAAGACAAACCTTTTTGACAGGGTTATTTTGTAATTGAACAGGCTATCCGGAGAGGTCTTGAAATCTTTCTCCCTACAAAGCACCTTCAAAAGATTTTGACAATTTATTGTCCCTGCTATTTTACATGACGTCCATCTTGGGGTCTGAGGTCTTGGTATTTTATCATTGCATTTCATTTTATTCACCTTGTCTCTGCTCAAATAACAAAGCTTTGTAAACTTTTAATTTTAGCAAGTTATTGGGTTTCTCCCAAGGGATCCCTATTCCCAGCACATTCAGAAAGCACGGGTAACCTAGTGAGCAGACGGAAGCCGATTCAAGGCCGAGTTCCTAGTTTGGATGTGCTTCCTTTGAATGACAAGTAACTCCAAACTGTTATCACTCAGATAAGGAGAAAAGGAAAGCTGGGAGGTTTTTCACAAGGAAAGCAGTGTTTGTTCCACAGACATAGATTGAAACTGGCACCCTAAATAAACCATGAATTACATGATGCCACCTAAATTCTTATCTAGGAAAAAAAATAATTGAACTTGGAAAATACAGGAAGAATCACAGCTTCAGTGAAGGGCCTGGTGTAATCAAGCAGTCACTTAACTCATTATGCTGCCTTTTGTGTATGAAAGTCTCATCTCATTCACTGTGAAGATGAGATGCCTGTTTTGTCCGTCAGAGAAATAAATGAACAGCACAAAAGATAAATTTTCAAAAAGTGATAATCCCTCTGGTATTATGTGTTATGTTTAAGTTAATTTTTTTTCAACAAAAAAAGATCATGATTTGGCCAAGTCATCATAACAGTCCAGAAATGGGAAAATAATTTCACATTTCTCTCCATGGAGAGAAATGGCGACCACACCCTCACCACAGCCTAGACCAGCATAGCCATGACCTCCTGAGGTTCAGAATAAAGAAGTAGATGTCAAGGATGAACTGTTCAAAAAATAGCTTCAGTACCAAGTAAGGGATAATGTTCGGAGGTCCCAAATTATTACTTAACGATAGTATCAGCAGTCTCATTTCTATAGGGCAATTCGTAACACAACGGACTTCACCTGCCTGAGACACTTCTAGAAGTTTATTCACACTGAGCAAGTCTCTGCATGCCCTCTCCCCCCAAAAAGACAAATCCAAATTCATGCAAAGATATTTTGTCATTCTAAAACGATGTTGTGTATATATAAACAGTATATGTTTCATCCCATTGAATATGTTCCCTGACATTCACTCTGATGAAGCGAAGTAGTTAGAGGATTAAGATCTTTTTATTGCTTTATTATTATTTATTTCAATCTGAGGTTGCTCTGAGCCTTGAATAGGCGCACACTACAACACAGGCTGCTTTCATGGCTGACAAAGAAGTGTCTGCTTTGCCTCCTACTGATCTCTCTGGCTTCTGTCTCCTGCTCTCTCACCACGCGGCAACCATTTTAACTCCCTCCCTGAGAACAATCACACCTGGGCTTTTCTCCCTGAGGTGCTTTGTGTTTTCTGTTCCCTCTCTGAGATGCTCAGATCTCGTCTCTTCCCCACCAAACACAGGGTCTACATCAGTTCCTCCATCACATGTCCCTACTGATTTCCCGTTAGCACATATCCCAGCCCATATGGTCACTTCCTGATTGTTGATTTATTATCACTCTCCCTATTCTTATATTGGCTCCATGAGCACACAGCCCTTTCGAGTCTTCCTGGGCAGTCTGGCCTCGTGTTTGGAACAACAAATCCTTGATGGGAGACAAAATATCTAGATACTGTTAAGCCCCCATAAGCCCATTTCTACCCCAAAAGCCAACCGGTGGGCACATGAAGCTCAGGTCTACACAGGGACCAGCTGCGCTGCGTCTTTCTCTTCTCTGACACTTTGTCCTTCCCAGCAAGACTAGGAACAAGCATGTGGAAAAAACGTCCAACACAACTCCCAAAAATGAAGGTTGAGACACTTCAAAGTTGCTTACTGAGCTCCTGTGCTTTAGAACTTTCTCATTTAGGGGCTGTTAATCAAAGAAAGAAATATAAAATAAAATGCTTTGTCCTTCATTTGTGCCATCATGAACTTGAATTTGTGGGAATCATTATTTTCATTTCCTTCCATTCCTTCCTCAGAGTTTAAAGTAATGTCAGTTACTTATCCTTTCATGAAAATCTAAGGTGCTTGATCAGCATAAGTGAGTACAAATATTTCAGAGCCAAGCTAAATTCTTTCCATTCCATCAGATGACCAAGGTAAATAGGAAGCTATTTGAATGGCCAAGACTAGTTCAAATCAGTGAGTTCTCATTATTCCTGAATTTTGTTTTTGCAAATTTACCTATTCACTAAAATTTACTTTTAACCACCAAATCAATACTTGGTTCCCCTTGAGTCATTCACAAATGGGCAGGGCAGTTGCCAGTGATCCGCTTTCCCAGCTGAGGTCTAGCAAGAGAGCACTACCTGCTTGGCAGGTAGTCAGCTCTCAACTATAAGCAAGTGTTCTTTGCAGTTTATTTTCTGCCAATTTTTTTGCATTGTTGTCCTTTTGTTGCTAATTCTGTTGGTTAAAATGATGGTGTCAAGCATAATGCTAAAGGTCTGTCTAATGTTACTAGGTACAAGAAGGTTAGAATGTGCTTTACAGAGAAAAGGCTTGTGTTAGATAAACTTGTCAGGTGTTGTTGACCATGAGTTCAATGTTAGTGAATCAACAGAATACATTAAAACAGAATACAAGGTTATGCATCGAAAGTTGATGCAAATGTCATACTCAGAGGTTCATAAGAACTTAACTATTTTTCCTCATGAGCAGTGGTTCAATATTCACTAAGTCAGTGTTCACGAAATTTTACAGGTGATACTACTGTGAATAATGAGAATCAGCTATAGATACTTTTCAGTGAAGAAGGATTATATGAGACTAGCAATCCCACAACTACCTCTATCCTCAGCAAGCATACAAACCAATCTTTCTGAACTCCATGAAAAAAAAAATATTATTAGCAAACTGCACCTAGGTACATCACTGTGAAATTTTAGGAGACTAAAGAAAAAGACCCAAAAAGTTTCCTAAAAGGAAATAATGAATGCTCAAAGGAAGATTAATTAGACTTTCAAAAATGTCCGAAGGTGTGTGTAATTCCCCCTAAGTTCTAAGGAAATATAATGCTTATCCTAGAAATCAAAATCCAGTGAAGTCTTAGGTATGTATGTATGCATGCATGTATGTATATAAGTATCTAGATAAAGAAAGATGAAGTTGTACTGTTTTAAGAAAAATTAAAAAATAATTTATTCTAAGAGATAAAGAAAAAAGATTTAAGTCATGTAAAGAGATGGCAAGAATAAGAAAGATCTCATCAATCATGAAGTAATAGAAATATACCACATGTCAATTGTACAGAAGGTTCAAGAGCAATCAGTCTAGATGCAAATAAGTCTATTGTCATTCAAAATGTTTAACACAAATTAATACAAATGTTTACTATAAAATACCTAAATGCAAAAAACACTGGGAACAAATACATGTAAATATTAATAATTGATTATTTTCAATTAAAAATAATGACTTTTTTTGGATTTTCTAAATTCTTTACTGTATTAGTATTATCTTGCCTTTATAGTTAGAATAAATATTCGAACCACAACTTCAAGAATGATTTATATTAACTTTGGAGGCAAATTTAAATAAATGCTCTAAATGAGATTTTCCTTAGAAACATGACATCATGAAAATACAGAAATTAATAAAAATGATCAGAAACAAGAACACATATGATTCAAGAGTGCTCTGAAATCTGAATTTGCCAAAGAAAATTAAAAGTAGATAGAATGCTAATGCAAAATTTGAGGTTTTCAATTTTTAGAAAAAGATTTTAACATACAGTCAGACAAAAGTGAAAGTATCTCAGACAAAGAGAAGTAATCTCTGAAAGAGAACAGGGTCTGTGTTCCATGAATTAGTTTTCTAAAAAATTTTCTGCCTCCGTCTGCTCATTCCACTATGAGATTAGCACAGCGCTATGCACACCCTGTAGCGCTACATCAGCCAGTGTTAGTAGAGTGTCCTCAAATGACTTTTTCTTACTTTACTTCCCCTGCATTTACGAGTGGGGGAAGAAATAAAACTAAGGCGATGTTTGCAAAAAGTTTTTAAAGTGTCAGTACAAACAAATGCTTAAGACTGTTGTACTGCTGATACACATTTGCTTTTATTTTCACCAAGGTAAAACATTTCTATTCAGCAAACCATATATTGGTACATACTGTAGATGATTAGAGTCCTGCAGAAATTTCAAGAAACATATTTTATAAAATTGTTATCTTGAAAATTAAAATCATTCTATTTTAATTATCTCGAATTTAAAATCTCTATTTTAATTTTCAGGGAAATTCAGTGAATCAGAA
Source organism: Scalopus aquaticus (assembly GCA_004024925.1). NCBI lineage: Eukaryota > Metazoa > Chordata > Mammalia > Eulipotyphla > Talpidae > Scalopus > Scalopus aquaticus. The sequence goes on along the minus strand of PVIJ01004982.1, from coordinate 93,529 downwards.
ACATACTCTGGGGTCCTTGTTCATCTTTTGTCCACGTGAAATGCAGAACTCCACAAATGTGGCTATGAATTTATCAATTTCTCTGATGCTTAGCCAAAACTAAGAAGCATGTCATTTACCCAAACAGCAAAGCCAAAATATTTATTGATGCAATGAACATTTTAATATTTTATTTACTATTTCAGTTTAAGTTCAGCTTCTACCACAAGTCGCTTGATATTTGACTTTAGAGGGGGCTCATAGCTGGTTTTTAAGACAAATTGAGGATTAAACTATGCATTAGTTAATAAAACCATGAATAACTATCTAAATTAATTTACCATTTTAGTACATGAATTTTCATGATTAGTTTTAATATTCTATTTGTGAACACATATGGATTGTTACACTAAATTAACCTCAAATTGAAGTACAATCATAACCCACTACTTAAACCTTGATAGTGGTTAAGAAATGTACAAAACTAGACGTCCATTTAAGGATATTGGTGCTTGACGCAAGCCAAGAAACAAAACCAAATTATTTATTTATTCCTCTGTGGTCGGTTAATGTTCAAAATCTGACATCCTCTTTTATTGATCTGAGACCCAGTGACACATATGCACAATTTGTAAGTACAGTGGTGTTCAGGAAACAAGTGTCTTGCATAACTTTACATTCCTTTACCTATTACAGAGCCTTAATTTTGTTTAGTTCATTTTCTGGGTAAATCCCTCGCTTGTTTTCAACTCCCTAAGGCATCATTCACTCAAGAAGAGAATGTAACAGCATTTCAAATCAATGATGAAAAAAATGAATTTTTTAGTATATTTTGTGACAATTCGATAATCTTACAAAGAAAGTAAAACTGAATTCCCTACTTCAGTATTTATACCAAATAAATCCAGAAGAATCAAGGATTTATTGTGGCTTTTTAGTTGAGATAATTTTGGTATGGAACACTGTATGTGATTCAGAGCTATAGGAACACAAAAACTCATTCTGAATCCTGAAACAAAAATATGACGATGATGGCTGTTAGGGAAAAAAACAGGGAGTTTATTTTCTTTAAATAATTCCCAAATCTGTAAGATCTTTCCAACAAAATAGAAATGTGTGGTCTCTCCCTTATTCATTTTGAGGAAGGAACATGTGAGGAAGACGACAGTGGATCAAATAACCAGCAGTAAGTAAGCTGCAGCCAGCTGATCCACAGGAAGACGACATAACACGAATGTCACCTTGTTCACAGGAGGTATCTACGATCATTTTTATTTTCTGAAGTATATTAATGGTGGAAATGGTAAATGGAAAGTATCAGATATCCACATGTAAAGTTAACCGGAATCCACATTTTTTAAACTTAGGAGTAACATTCAGTGCTTACTGTTTATACGTTGAGTTTTGTTTGGGAGGCAGATTTGTGGACATGAGACAAAATTATATTCCCATTTTAAATTTCTTGTAATTGTGCACATCCACTAGTTTTCTAAACATGATTTTAAAAAATCCTGCTCTCTGGCATTTCACTTGAATGCTTGCATTCAAGAAGTTTATTAATTTGAAAATTACATAAAGTTATGTTAGCCCTCCTTAAGTACATTTTCTTCCATCTTTCTGAAAGCGTGTGGCTAAGTATAAGTGACTAAAATGCTGGCAAGGGAATTGAAATCACTGAAATTTGCAACATTAATCACTATTATCATTTAAATCTGGCAATTACCTTAGAGGTAGATATTATAATGACCCCCATTTATAAAGGAGGAAACATGATTAAAGAGTTGAACTGATTCATACAAAGTCACAGGACTACTCAATGCTGAAGCCATAATTTCATACTCTGCTATTATAACGTAGCAGCTCCAAAGGCAACCGAGACTAGGAAAAGCTCTGGTCAGAGGGCAGCAGGCTGGTTTTCTCGAGGAGAGTTCCTCCACGAAGTATAGTAGCTTAGAACAACTCATTTAAGCAACTCTCATAAAGTAACATATGCATTTATTTTCTCATTTAAACTCCCACTCCTACTAGCAGGCTGATGAGGTAACAGCCTTTTCCTCCAAACCCAAATGTTTTGGGTCATAAAACTACTTGAGATAATATAACACTTTGTCTAACTGTGCATATTATAGAATCAAATGTTATAGTTAACCTAATTAAATTTTATTTATTTAAATTAAAAACAGTCAAGAGAACACAGGTTTTGGAATCAGCTGAGGGGGGATCAAAGAGTTCCAAATTGTTTAGCATCCTCAATGTGAGATGTGACAAAGGAGAAATGTAGTAGTACTTGAGTTCCAGCATATCAGCTTTCAAAAATCATTCACTAAACATATGTTTAAGTGGTTTATGTGGTTTTTTTGGTTTGTCTCTTAGTCACCAAATAGAATGTGTCCTGGTATACAAATTGTAGGAAAAAATTCCAAGAAACTAGAAGTGTTCTGCCTCTCATAACAAGTACTTGTCAAGATCTCCAAGATCCTGACACGGGAAATAATAATAAAAGCCAGCTAATTTGTATACACTTAAATGTGTCCTCCTTAGTACATGGTGTTATGTGCCTAATGTGTATCTTCTCAACAATCCTATCATGGACAACTCCTTTTACAAAGGTGGGGACTGACATTTAAATACATCAAACAATTTGTTCAATGTAACCTACCTACTAATAGGACTAGAATTTGGTTCTGCCTCAGACTCTTAACCAATGCTATTTTTGTCTCCCAACATATCAGGGCTACAAACTACCAAGAATCAGATTTTGTGGTTTTTTTTTTTTTTTAACGTTCATAGACCAAAAACATGTTCATCATTGAGATGACAACTCTTGACTTGTCTGTGGTCTGGGATAGAAAGATGAGGATTTATGGTCATTCTCATCAAAGAACTAAAACTATAAAGTTCCTAGTAAAAACTGGGGAAAAAGCTATATATTATAAAAGTACTTAGGAATAATAAAGATGTCTTCATTTCATATATAAGTAAAAATGGCTGAAAATTTTCAATTGCTCACAAACACCAGCTAAAACAAGAATAAGAAATCATAACATGAAATTATATGTATGTTTCAAGAAAAGCGAAACACATACCTTCCTTACTATCCCTAGAAATTTGCAATTCCAGAACACTTTCAATGGCATGCAATGCAGAAAATGTATTTTTTTTTTTCTTAAAGCTTTGGGAAGTCCCCTACTCTAGAATTATAGAAGCTTATATTTATAATAGCTGGGCCACTGAAAACAGACAAATCCTTTAAATACCTATAATTGAAAATAAATAACTTACCTAAAGCCCTTGAGGAATATTTTAAAATATTCCAAATTAACATCACTGAAATGTATATGAAAATATTTTCAAACATACCGACCAAACTAATCACCATAAACTTTATAATCTCTGTTCTTCAGATTAAAGGTATTCATTGTGCTTTGCACTTCAAATTGCCCCTTAATAATATTTGAACAATAAATGGCCAAAAATTATATATTATTTAAGAATTATCATGAATTTTGTTGGTTTTCAAAATCATATATTTCAAATATATCTAAAATTGTCAAACTATTTTATTTATATAGATATAGATATAGATATAGATATATAGATATATGTAAGAAATAGACTATACCACCATGGAATAACATGAACTAAATGAAAATTTTTTCTGTGTTCTACTTATGAACCCCATCAGAATTTATCAAGCAGATGTTGAGTTGCTACGACATCATGGACCACAAGCAGAAGACAAAGTTTACTGTAAGTTGCATGCCCCTGGTGAAATTCAAAGTCTGGTAATACAATCCACATTATATATTGTTATCTATAATGTTTTCCAAAACTTTTCATTCAATATTATCTAGAATAACTTTTTTTTTTTTTACAAACCCAGAATGATAAAATCCCTTTTGGCCCAAAAATATTTATTTCAAAATGCCCATTTTATCCTTTTATTCATGCATAAGAAATAAAAAAAAGTATGCAACCAAATGCTAATAGTCTTACTGCAATGGACTGAACACTAATGCTAGAGAAATTGTTAAATAAATGACAACTCTGAAACAGCATAATAATGCAAACCTGGATAGAGCTGGAAAAGACTTACGGATGAAGAAAACCTTTTCTTCTGTTAAATTATGAAACTTGACTTTGATTTAAATGTATGTTGAAGTTAAAAATGATTGACTAAGGCCATAATCTATTATAAGGATGAAGAATGGGGTAAAACTTCACTACATCATAATAATAAGCATAGATTATACTCCATTTATATAAACACATTTCTATCATTTCTATCAGTATGATTGAATACGTAGAAAGATTAGATGAAAAATATTTGCATTATCGGGTTGTTCAGTAGACTGAAATGGGACAAATATAAAATTATTGGAAAACAAATCATACAGATAGACTGCCAGCATAAAAGAAAGACCCAAAAAGCATGCTTATAAAATAATTACATACACATTAGTACAGATATTATAAAATTGGTCACAACAAGAAACTATGTCTATAAATTCCTCATGCACAGATATCCCTAAGAAAAACTTTTTTAAAAGAATTGGTACTTTTAAATTTTTTTCCCTAAAGGAATTAATACACAATTGTTGAATATAATACACTGGGCAGGAGTAGGGGAGACTAAGACAAATCTCTGGCCATTCTAAGAATATGCTTAGTCACATTTTGTTACTAAAATCCAAAACTAAAATGGAAGCCGAGCACACCCATAACTGTTAGGGCCCTTATAATGGAGCCTTCTTTTCTAACCACTTGCAACCTGGTTTTTGCATTATCCTTACGGCAGTTGGTATTTGTAAGTTATCTTTAAAATGTGTCTTGTATAAGGAGCTCACACAACTCAACAAAAACAAAGCCAACAATCCAGTCAAAAAATGGGCAGAAAAGCTAAAAAGACACTTCTCCAAAGAAGAAAAGCAAATGGCCAACAGGTACATGAAAAAATATTCAACATCACTTATAATTAGGGAAATGCAAATCCAAACCACAATGAGATACCACCTCACACCTGTGAGGATGGCGCACATTAAAAATACAGGCAACAACAAATGCTGCAAAGGATGTGGAGAAAAAGAAACTCTTCTACACTGCTGGTGGGAATGCGAACTGGTCCAACCACTATGGAAAGTTGCATGGCAATTCCTCAAACTGCTAAAAATGGAGCTTTCATACGACCCAGCAATATCACTATTGGGAGTCTACCCAAAGGACACAAAAACACTAATCCAAAAGTATACATGCACCCGTATGTTCATTGTGGCACTGTTTACAATAGCAAAGGTATGGAAACAACCCAGATATCCAAAAATAGATGATTGGATCAAGAAGGTGTGGTACATATACACAATGGAATACTTTTCAGCATTCAAAGAAGATAAACACATGCAATTTGCAATGACATGGCTGGAACTAGAAAGGATCATGCTCAGGGAAGTAAGCCAGAAAGAAAGAGAAAAATATCGAATGGTTTCACTTATAACAGGACTACAGGGAAACCAAATAAGAGAGAGACACTTCAGCGAGGGAGGGGAGGATAAGGGCACAAAATTGAGTAGAAAAAGACACAAGGGACTATGGAGATGGGTCACGGGTGAATTGGTGGTGGGTTACCCAAGGGGAATACAAAACGTAAAAGATATAAATAACAATTTAAAAAAATGTGTCTTGTATATAACATTATCAAATCATTTTAATATAGTTCAGTGTAGCATTAGGGATAAAGTAATCATGCTGAACATATCTAGTTGTTAGATGAAAATGAAAAAAAAAATTATTACGCCACTAAGATGTGAGACACATACCCAGCAAATTGTGTGTTTTGAAATCCAAAAACAGAGCAAAACCAACAACCTGATGATTAAAAGTATCTTTCTATGATAAAAAGTCTGATATAAAAGTAAATGCTTTGAATAGATTGAAAATCATTAAGTGCCTCAACATACTGGGGCCAGAACTAAACTTTTGTAATTTAAAATGCTCAAAAATGATAAAATAGCTTAACTTGAATAGTACCCTCTTAATCAACATCACTATAAGTACTACATTTTTTTTTCCCAAAATTATCGAAATCTGCTCTGAAAAACATTTTGCTGCTTGGAAATTTTTAAATCGTAATGATTTTGAAATGTTAATTTTGAATTCAACAACTAATTTTTCTACTGGAGAGGTAAATCATGTAAGAGATTGGTCATTTGTTATTTCGATCATTAGAGAAAACCTCAAAAATTTTGACAGAAAGTTTCCATAATAAAAGAGTTAATAATTTAATAGTTCATGGGGAATCTTCAATAGAATCCAGTTTTATTTTATTTTATTTTTTTAAAGATTTATTTATTTATACAAGCTGGGGTACAGGCCAGAGGTGTGGGGCGGCGAGAGGGTTCACCAGAGACAGAGCAGGGAGCAGAACAGGCAGATCAGAAATACACTGCTGAGGGGAGCAGCGGGCGAGGCAGGAGAGGTCTGCTGCGCCATGTGGGATTCTCCCCGGCTGGGCCTCGAACTCACATCGAAAGCTGCTGACAGCTCAACCGTTGCGCCACCAGGGTGGCCCAGAATCCAGTTTTAAAAAGAAGTATAATTTACCCCGTGGACATTAACAGCCTAATAGATGTCTATAGCTATTAATAATACAAGATTTTAGTTCTGTGTAATGTATCTTCTATTCACTTAAAAGAAAAGGTAATTCTCTATTTCAATTTAGATTTTATCTCCTGTAATAGCATTTGTCCTCAGATTATTGACTTATTTTTAAAGGGGAGAAGGGGAAGGAGGAAGAGAAGAGGAGGAGGGAAATGGCATCTTCTTTGAAAACTCAATTATACCGCAACACATGCTAGGATAATTAAGAAATAACTGCTTTTTTTCAGTCTTTTAAAAAATTTTCTGACTCTAGAAAGTTTGTAAAGTGTTGTTGGAAGAGATAATGAGAGGATCCGAGATCGCATGTGAATCAGCATTCTGCTGCTGAAATGTCGCAATGAAATGACCCTACCTCTCTAGAGCCTGGGGATGAAAGGGGAGGATCCCACACTTACTGAGTCAGCAGAATGCAGCTTGCAAAATCCCCAAAATGAAGAGCATGAGACAAAATTCTTATTAATATGAAGCTTCTACACTTTCAAAGGATAATCTTTATTTAAATACTTAATTTCTCTAAGCCTAAAATAGAGATTTCAGCCAGTCCTGCTGTGATTTTGGCTTAGTACAATAAACCATTTTCTTATGATTCTCTTGTGTGAGATGAAATATAGAAGTTTAATTAAAATAATTTCAATGACAATTAGTTATTTTTATATACAAAGAGCTACTCATTCCTTTGTAACCGTTGACTGAGTATAGCTGAGTATATACACCACAAGGTTGTAAAGTATTGTAGTCTAGTACTTGTGTTCATGATTTTGTTCATGCCATGAATACTCATCATCAATTAATAGCATCCAAGTTGATAATAATTTTATGAAATATTTGCATATATTATAGTTGGTAACTCCAGGTTTTAGCAATTACCTCAAAGAAAGGAAAAATATGACTATCTATAATTACTTAAAATCTATAATTATAAATATATGTATACACATATATACATAAATGAAGAGCTACATTTACGCAGTGTAAGAAACATTTAGCAAATATCAAGCAATTTGATGAACACAGATACACAGTCTCAATAATGCATGACTAAAATTCTTTCAATAGGAAATATACCTTAAAGTGATTATCTGGAGAATCAAGTTAAAAAGATGAAAAAATGTAATTTTAGAATTCTCTATCTTTCAAAAGCATTTATAAGCAAACTTTATAGATCAAATTTACCAGGATAATTAAAATAATCTATTTTTAAAAAATAAAGTCAAATGTACTTTTCTTAAAAGACATTGGAATTACTTTTCAAGCACAGAATTTAAGTGAAACTTTAAAATGGTGACAATTACGTATTTTTTCAATTTCTCTAAATAAATTTGTTTACATGTTTCAAAAGGTATTCAGTGTGCGCAACAGTTTTACAAAGAACAATATTTTCTCCAACATCTCCATCTGCTGGTTTAGAGAAAAAGTAGATTTTTATCTGCTGTTTCTTTAAATTTAATATTTTTATAATTTTATGGAATAGAAATGTAAAATAGTTAAACTATTTTAAATAAAATAATAACTATTTGCCAAAGTAATTCATGAAAAGAAATAGAATGATCATAAAAGTAAATTTAATATTTTACATTTTATATTCCAAACCTTATGGGATCAAATGCCCTTGTTTATCCCCTTTTTTTAAACAGCTTTATTTTAAAAAATTTTTAGTAATGAGCACATTAAAGTATATTGCATTTTTTAAGGATGTAAAACTATTTAGTGTTTACTTAAAATCTGTCACTGATTTTTTAACCTCTCTACAAAAATATGGTATATACATATAGATCAATATCAAGTTTTATTATTTTGACAACAATTTTGAGTCATTGCAATAAATTTTTTTTGCATAGAATACTGGAATATCTTCAAATCCTCATACTAAATGGGTAATACCAAAGGGATCAGAGCACCCTGAAGGCAACAAAAGACCACAGTGTTTTGAAAACTATTGGGAAGAGCATAGAAGAGGAAGGTTAGGAGAAGACTCATTACTATGAGAAAAGCATTCATTTATTCTCTGACAACTAGAAAGCACGTGATAAAAAAGGAAGGGAGATGAAGGAGGGAGGAGAAGGAGAGAGGTAGGAAGGAAGGAAAAGGGGGAGTGAGGGCTGGTTCAAGAAAGGAAGGGAGAAATTCTTGAAGCCCATTCCTGTTTTAACTGTTGAATACATCAGCGGCTAGCCTTTTTAATTTTTCTGTTTTATGCTTTGTACTTTCTCATAATGAGGGCTTATAGCTGAAAAGTCTTTAGGAAAGAAAAAAAAAACCTTAGTACTATTATCTAAGAAAGGGAAAAGAGGAAAGGAAAGGGTGGAGAGAAAAGAGGGAGGCAGAGAAAGAGAAAGAAAGGAATTGGAAATCTGTCTTTATTTCCTCAGGTACCCATGGAAACTAATGGGAACAAATAGGTACTTTCATTACCCCGCTGTGGCTGTGAAAGAGAAGGATGTGGGAGTTCTGCTAAGCACAGTCATTTTTTTACCTGGTACAGAATATAATGACTTCATTTCATTTGCATAATCTTAACCCTTTCAGTGGATCTCCTTGGATGCTTAAATCAATGTCAATGGCAGCATTTCAAATTAAATTCCATCTCCCGGTAAAGTTAAATACCAAGCTAATATCTTTTCTATCAAAATTACATTATTAAGCTGAATAATTCAACTTTCTTAATATACAAATTTAACCCTATGGGATTTTTTAATGGCTTAAGAAGGAGAACCAAGGTAGTTCATGAACTCTGATGAAATGTATTTTAATAAGGAAGGTAAGAGTAGAATTCTTTAGATTTATGAAAGAAATGAAAGGAAGTTGTTTTGGTTTAGCTATCAACATAATTGATATAGCTGCTTCCATTTCACATAGGAAAGAACCCTGGACTCCCCTGATGGAAAAGCAAGAAAACAAAGACTAGGCATTGGAGGAAACCTTGAGCAGGATTTAAAGGATCAAGACTCATTTTGAGGAATGAATTTGAGGTTAGAAATTTCCATTCATTTCTTGACTGTTGACTTTGCGATAACAGTTTACATAAGCAACTCTCTCTGAAAAGAGTTAAACTAATTTTACATTTTGCATTGTCCTTGGCAAGAATAAAAGGGGTGTGGGGGAAAACTATAACTCCATTTACAATTTCTTAGACTGTGAAATTCCTAAAGAAATGAAGAAAATGTTTCATAAAAATAAGTGACTGGTCTTGTTGAGTCAGTGTGGACTCCAGAAAATTCTATCCAATAAGTCTCTTTAGTTCTCACTAGTTCTCTTTAGCAGTCAGTAAGATGACTTACAAATTGGCATAGCAAATGATTATGAGTTACCAATGTTGGCAATGTGAAAGTATATTTAGTTCCTCAGCATAATTAGTCTTAGTGTCCTAGAATAATAATCCAAGAAGAGGAATTTTGGTATCTGGAGACATGCACATGTTTATTTCATCTTCATGTTCTGAGGGAAAAAAAAACCTGCAATGTGAATATTTGATTCTCCCAGTTTCTTAGAATGGTGGTCAAACAAATTCAATGATGGATTTTTAAAAATAAAATCTTATTACATGGATGGAGCTATAAATGTTTATATATACATATATTCCATTACTATATGGAGCCATATGTGTTTAATACATACATAAATTTTCTCTGCATGTCTTATCTTTATCTTCAATAAATAGCTCTATTTTCAATAAAACATATTAAAAATAAATCTATTCAAAAATATTGAGACTAATGATCTAAACTCATCACCAAACCTAAATTAACCATGATCTTTGATTTCTAGAAAACCCCAAAACAGTCACTCAACATTTGTTGGAATCAAGGAATATACATTTAGTTCAATGGATGTATCTGTTATTTTTTCAGTCACGTCCTCTTATTATTTTCACCAATGAGTGAACATCTCAATTAGTGACCATTTTTGAAATATAATTGTCAATAACTTTTACCTTGTTTTAAAAAAGTCTACATACTTACAATGATGATAGTCTTGTCTCTGGCTCAGTAGTTTTAGAGCATTTTCACAGTATAAAATTATACACAGATACAGATACTTAGCACAGGTATATGTCAAACTCAATTCAGAAAAAGCCCTAGAAACTTGATATCAGATACAATGATTAATCTAAATCTGGTAGATAAATAGGTCAAATATAGAAGCCTTCAAAAATTAAACTACAGTAATTTCCTTGTAGGTATATACACATTGAAAGTTTCAAAGATATTCTTGTATTCTTTGGCAAGATTTTGTAAAGCTGCAAATCCACTTTAAGAATCTCTCTCTCTCTCTCTCTCTCTCTCTCTCTCTCTCTCTCTCTCTCTCTCTCTCTCTCCCTTCCCCCCTCCCTTTCCTCCCTCCCTCCCACACCTTGTCTCCTACTCATTTTTTACTTGGTATTAACATTTGAAGAAAACATAAACCATTGAAACCTTAAATAGGTTATTTATAAACAATTGGATTCTATATTCTATGTATCTGATACAATCCTAATAATGTCCCGTTCTATCTGTCAAAGAAAATTATTTCATTCCTTCATTCGTCTGACAGGAATTACAAAATGAATCGATGACACTCCTGATGTTATAAACAAGCTAACCCATCGAATAGATGATTAAAGCTTAACATGGAGAAGTGGGATTGGCAACCAGTTGTTTGCCTAATGTGGAAGGACCGCAGTTGGGCTTTTTCTGTGGTAATTTTCCGCTAGTTCTTTTACAGAGTAGCCAAAGTAGGAGGTGAGCCATCTGCAAATCTCCCCCCAACAGCCAAATTGTTAACTATAAAATAAAAAGTGAGAACATCAAGGCAGGAAAGAATCACCCCAACCCAGACAGCAGGAAATGATGGCAGCTGTTGGGAAGAGGGCAGGAAGGCACAGTGGCTGCGGCTGCGCTACCCATGCCGACCCGGGGGCGGGAGCGCCTGGACCCGGGCCTGGGAGCCATTCCGGTGAACGTTTCAGACACTTAGTTGCTTGTATTCTATTACTTTGTCTGAAGCCTTGATTGACTTTCATCCTCTGTCTTGGAACACTGCACAGAATGATGGGGCTAATATGAATAAATGCAAAGACTAAAATGGCTGATCAGTGACTTCTTCAGATTTTAAACTCGGCTCGATGCAACCGTTTTCAGGTCTTTTCCTCTCCTACCTTGCTGAAGCCTCGCTAGCTGAGAACAAAGCGCGCGGGACCCGCGAGCTGACCGCGGTGCCCAGGGCACAGTCGCAGCTTTCAACTTAGGCTGAAGCTCCAGCGAGCAGCGAGAAATTGGCAGTGCTCTCCCTTCCGCCCCTAGCCGGCGCGCGGGCGCTGGGCCTGCGTCACCCTAGCTCCAAGCCGCGCTGCGCCCCTCGGGTGGGCGTTATGTAACAGCCCGGAACCCAACTCCACAAGCATTTTAACAACTTGTCAAACAACAACCGTCGAGCTGGAGGATGTGGGGGTAGCGGGGTCCATACAAAAATGAGCTGGATCTAGGGTTGCGGAACTAAATCAGGGGCCACGAGCAAAGGCTGCAGCTGCCGGGGCAGGCTCCTGGTCTCCGGCAGTCCCCGGTGGGATCTGTCCAAAAGCCAGACAGAGCGCTCTAGGGAACAGCATGTTCTGTGTGGGCAGGATGCTGCCCAGCGCGCAAGGTAGGGGGAGGAAGCAAGGGGAAGCTCTCTGCAAGCACTAAATAGAATTGTCAACACCCTGAACCTAAAGAAGCTACCCTCCTAGCTTCAACTCCTACCCCCACCTCCCTAGTGCGCACACTCTTCAATGCCTTTTGCTACCTCTTAAGCTTCCCACAACCAGCGGGGGTCCCCGAGAGAGCAACCACTTTCTTCCTACGCCGTCACACGCACGCGCGTGTGCAGTCACTCACACCCACACACTGCCTCACAGAAACACATACACCACCCCGCACTCACACTCACTGACTTTCCGCGTGCGGCACCGGAAAGGCATGAATATTTATTACTTACAAGCATTGGTGACTGCGAAGCTGTTTGCTACCTCCAAATTGTCGATGTGGGGTGTGAGTCTGAACTCCGAAGTGGAAAACTGAACCATCCCTACCCGAAATGCACTGTATTCCTGATCGGCGCCCCTGGGAAATAGCCCCCCTGCAAAGAACAAACATCAAGCAGGAGAACAGTGTCAGTGCCCGGCAGGGAAGTAAGGGTAGTCCGCTAGCTATCTCCCAACACCCCAGGAGCCTCTTATTCACGCTAACAGGCTGAATAAACCATCAGTAGATTCGGGCAGCGGGGGTCGAATGTCCATATGGTACCCAAAGGGTCAAGAGACAGATGTGAGCCCGAGGGCAAGGTAGGTGGTCACAAACGCTGGGCTTTCCTCCTAACACAAGCTTTGTATTCAGATCCCTAGAGCATATGAACAAATGGGAAGAAATTGTTAAGGCAGAATTAATAAAATCTGGGGGTCAGAAATAAGAAGACCTTCCTTCTATTGTATCAAAGGTATCGTCCTTTTCTTTAGCTTTACCCTAAGAAATACAAGTATATTCAAGACAGTTTAAATCTGGAATGCAGTCAATGTATGACATAAGTCTACATGACAAGAATTAATTTGTCCACTGTGAACAAAGATTACCACCAAATTATGCACAAATCAAAAGCAGAGCACAAAGGGTACCTACCTATCTGTATGCTGTTAGAAGAGACACCAAAAATCAGTCCCCATAAAACAGGAGAAAGGAGGACAGATATATGCATAATCTTTTGCATTTCCAAGAAAAGTAGAGCATCCACAAAATACCCTTTTTGGTTTTCCTTTTCCTCCTCTTCTTCTTTGGCCGTTTTTCTCAGCAAATTAGATCCTCTGCATTTTGAGAAAGCAATTTAGCACCACGCTGCTAAAAACCTCAAGTGGAGGCAGAAGACTTCCAATTTCCCAGGTCCTGCTGGTGGCTGCTGATGCCTTGCGCCCTACCAGTCCCTTCTGAAGTCCGGGCACAGGCTGGATGCAGTTTCGGTGGAGCTGCCGCTGTGGTCCCAGTGTCTTGGAATATTCAGCACCCTCCCATGCATTCACACACACTCACCCTCTCTCGCGCTCTCTTCTCCCTCTCTCCCCCTCACTCACACGGGCGCGCGCGCACACACACACACATACACACACACATAACACACACACACACGCAAGTCACAGAGAGGGGCAGGCAGTCCTAGGCGCGCGTGCGCGACTCGCGGCAGGCGGCAGGCGCGCGCGTCCACCCCTCCCCCACTCCGCACCCAGCACCCCGCACTGCCTTGACAGCGTCTCGTGAGCGGAGGCGCTGAGAAAGAACAGCTCAGAGCTCGGCAGCGGCTCCCGGGTGGCGAGACCTCGGGTCTCGCGAGCTGTCGCGACCCCCAGCCCTTCTGTTTTTCAGCACCGAGGACAGCGCCCGCACCCTGCTTGGCTCTACCTTTGTGCGGCTTGCTGCAGCTGCCGCGGAGATGCTTCAGCCTGTATGTACCAAATGCAGCAAAGTCGATTTCTGGCTGCCGTGCAGAAGCCGAATTGCTAATTGTTGTTGGCGGTGAAGCGTTCTCTTACCAGGCCTTGCATTTTACGTCAAAAGTAATTTTGGTTTTTGACATCGATAGCTGTGAATATCCACCGAATAATATAGAAACGCTGTCATCTGCCTCACCCGACCCATTCAAGAGGCAAGCATAATGTCCATCAAAGCAGTGTTCCAAAATTGTGAACTTTATCTAGATGTGAAGTAGTCAGGATCTAAGGGAAACCCAAATTTCTATCTTTAATAGCTAAAGATGTAGAGGAGATCAGGGTTGAATCTTTGAAATAATTTGCTTGGATCTCATTTTTCAGTGTGTTCTATTGGACTGTGATGTTAACCTTCTGAGCCAGACACATTCAAATCTCTCTCGCAGGCTTCACTGTAGAGTCCTTCTTAGAGACAGATTGACTTAGCTCCTTCGAAGCCGTTTCTTTTTCCGCATAATAAGAAGTCTCCGTTTCAAGAAAAGGCTCACCGGAGAAAGAAATTAGAAAATGAAGAGTCTAGTCTAGGAAGTTGCAAAATCTTTCCCAGGAAATCACTACCCTTAAGAAAATAAGCTAACACCTCATCACATTAAACCCAAGAGATCAAGATTACAGGGAAAGAAAAAAAACGAGGTTAAAGATTAAAAGTTTGTGGGAAGGAAGTTTGTGGCAAGGACGGAAGTCTGAACTTCCCTGTGAAATGTATGCACTTTACGCTCCTTGCCAAGTGGATACCTTGGAAATTCCCTGGCAATTCCCTCTGTAGCCTCAGAAATCCCTCACTAAGTTTTATGACTTTTGTGGTTTAAACAGAAAAAACAATAATAAATATTGAGTACAAGGGGCTGTTTCCAGAAGACAGGAGATTGGAGCTGACAATACTGAAGGAATGACCTGTTAATTTTTCAGAATGCTGTGACAGTTTATCTTGTTGTCTTCCTGTGCAATTTGTCTCATTAACATCATACCCATAACCTTCATTTTGACTGAGTTATCTCACACTTGTCCTTATTACTCTGGACCTCATTTCAACCATTTTCAAAATGAGAAAGGTGTAAAATAAGAAGGAGCAAAGTGACTTATCTATGGCTCTCAAATCTTGTAATTTTGTGATTTCAAGTTTTGGTCTTTCCCTGTTTTTGCTTCTCAATATGTATTCCTAAACTAGGAAATAAAAATATCCATAAGCTATTAATAAACTTATTTGCTACAGGTAAATGTGGCTCCCAATTTTATCACTGAGAATTTACTTTAGTTTGTTAATAAATATTCTACACTATATATAAAAGTAGGTCCTGTGAATCAGGCATTTAAGATTAAATAAGAATAAAAATAAGAGTGCAATAAATAAGTATCTATATAAACATTTCAATGCAAAGAATATTAAATAAATGCAATGCATTTAATCACTATTTATGATCTAAGGCACAAAGATGACTTTAAATCATTCCTTATTTGAAATTTTAAATTATAAGTATACCTGAATGGATAACAGATAAGAAAAAAGAATTTTTTTTGTTATTTTCTTTGTTCTCTATTACATTTTTCCTATCAAAAAAGAAAATTTCAATTTCATGTGAAAGAATTTCAATTTCATGCAAAATAACTTATAGTAGAAGAAGAAAGCAAACAGAGAGAAAAAAGAGATGTTTAAATGTGAAGAAACCATGGCTTTAAAATGTGGGTCAATGTAAATTGAATTTTTTAAAAGAATATTCCAAAAACTGTTTCTGTCTTTATATATTTCAAAGTCAAGGGCAAAGATGAACTCAAAATTGACTGAATTACATTTTATAGAAATAAATGATATAAAAGAAGAATTTGCTGAATCATGGAGCATTTTACTAGTAAATATGTAAGATCTCAGGGCAAATATTATTGTCTAATAATCAATTGTAGTTCATATGTAAAATGTAAATAAAAATTTGGTAAGAATTACTTGTAATCCAACAGTTATTCTATTAATGTGTGTTTCATAAGGTTATGTATGAACTTTTCACCGTATAATTGTATAAATCTCTTACAATATTAGCATCATTGTATTAAAGTTATCATTCATGGAACTTTTTCAAATTCACATTAATATATGCCTTAAAACACCCTAGATCACACACTATTTTTTTTAGCATTGAACACGGGCTAGATGAATATAGTAAATTTTAGTCAAAGAAAATGCACATTAGTGAAAAATATTGGAATTTACTCGCACTTATTAATTTCTTGGGTTGAGAATTTATCTCAAATTGATCAGTAATCCATGTTGAGATTTTCAGAACTACCAGGATTTTGTTGAAATAAAATAGTACACTGGAAGAGAGTTTGTAATTTTCTGCCCTCTGCTGTTCAAAATTGGCAATTATCTAAAACTTAAGTGTTGTTTCTAAAGTGAGGATAAGATAGAGTAAAAAATGAAAGAAATTAAAAAATTAGCCACTCTGTCATTTGGGTTTTTATTTTGCTTGGCTGATTGTTACTGTTGTTTTCTCTAAGTTTAAATATGATTTTCAACATTGACAAGCATATATGTAATATATGTAGAATACATGTATAATTTCAATTCTGTCTTACTCTATCTTTGCTTCAATGTAGGAAAAAAAACTTCCTTTTAAATGTGTTTCAAAGTGCTCAAGGATTTCATATATTCTATGAAATTTCATTTAAT
Organism: Scalopus aquaticus; assembly: GCA_004024925.1. NCBI lineage: Eukaryota > Metazoa > Chordata > Mammalia > Eulipotyphla > Talpidae > Scalopus > Scalopus aquaticus. The sequence goes on along the minus strand of PVIJ01004982.1, from coordinate 76,748 downwards.
AATATAAATTATTATGAAATACGCATTTCATAATACAACTTATTTCTGTAGTGTAATGGTTACCACATTATACAAAGCTTTACATAAATGAAAGTGCGTGTTGGATGAGGGCATTAGGGAGTGATAATTTTCAAGTTACTGTCAGAACAAATTTTAGATGATTTCATCATCAATTGGAATTATAAATGTCAATACCATATTTCCTAGCGATGGAGTCAAACACCAGTAGAGATCATTGCCTCTTTTCCTTTTGATGCTCAGGAACTGTGAAAATAATAGTTACCGGAAAGAACTGGGTGCAGCACAACATTAGAAAGAAAGAAAAATCCAAACAAAAATAGCAAATTTCCTGCATAAAGAACTCAGATTCCAAACATGAGACCCTATTGGCTTAGCTGGAGCAAAAGAACAAATAGAAAACATGAAATATTTGAAGTAGTAACTCAGTACTGAGTTACACCATTGCCAACATTGTCATTTCTTGTCTTTTTTGAAAATAACTATTCTCATAGGTGTTGTAAATAGTATTATCTCACTGCAGTTTTGATTTGCTTTTCTATGATGATTGGTGATTTGAGTATTTCATGTACCCATTGAGGGTCTCTCCTCTGCATTTGCTATAGTTTTTAGTCTTATGGACGTAAGTCTTCTCTACTTTCAGAGTTAGGTGTTTTGGAGTATTTCCTTTAGGTGAGAATCTGAAAAATTAGAAAACTAAACATAAGTTCCAAACCCTTTTGTGCCTCAAGGAGAAGCTAGGAGTTAGGATTTCCCTCCCAAAAGCATGGAGCTATGCTAAGAGTTACTCAGCATTTCCTACCCATATTGATGTGTATATTTATTTCCTGATTTGTTCCATGTATGGGAAACAGGCAACAAGTTTTTGGATTTCTTTGAACTGTGCATTTAGTGTGTCCATAGGAGAAGAAGAGTTCAGCAGCTTCTTATGTTGCTATCTTGGTCGACTTGCAAAAACACTTCATTTAGATGCAACAATAGCAGTAAAGATAGGTGTATGTTTTCTCCAGAAATCACAAATAGTAAGGTGTTTTAGAATGGATAATCTGAATCAAAGAGTAACAACAGTAAGCCAGGCCATAGGAAGAAATATGGAGTTCATCCTACAAAATAGATAAGTACAACAGTAAAAAAGTGAGTTCTTAAAATTTGCACTTCAGATTAACTATTCTGAAGGTTGTGTGGAGAATGTATTTATGGGAAATGGAATGTATGGAGGCTGAATGTATGGAGACCAGGGAAGAGTGTGCATTCTTGGGGAAGGGGTAATAAGAATATCGGTAGGGGTCATTCCTGGTGGCACAGCGGCTAAGTGCTGCGCTGTGGAGCTGTCAGCAGCAGCGACGCGAGTTCGATGCCAGGCCAGGGAGATTCCCACATGGTGCGGCAGACCTCTCCTGCCTCACCCACTATTCCCATCAGCAGTGTATTTCCATCCATCTGCCTGTTCTATTCCCCACTCTGTCTCTGGTGAACCCTCTCGCCGCCCCACACCTCTGGCCTGTACCCCAACTTGTAGGCATAAATAAATAAATCTTAAAAAAAGGGGGCTTCCCCGGTGGCACAGTGGTTAAGCGCTGCGCTGTGGAGCTGTCGGCAGCTGCGACGAGAGTTCGACGCCCGGCCGGGGAGAATCCCAAATGGCGCGGCAGACCTCTCCTGCCTTGCCCACTGCTCTCCTTAGCAGTGTATTTCTGATCTGCCTGTTCTGCTCCCCACTCTGTCTCTGGTGAAGCCTCTCGCCACCCCACACCTCTGGCCTGTACCCCTGCTTGTATGTATAAATAAAAAATAAATCTTTAAAAAAAAAGAATTAAAAAAAAATACAGATAGGTTTGTCCCAGAACATATTTAAGATGGAATCTTAGAGGAACTTGTTAGTGAAATTGCTTGTGATGGACGTGAAGGATTCAAAGAAATAAAACTGACTCCCGGGATACTCAGCTGAGTGTCCAGCGAAATGTCTCATCCGGGGGGAGATGTGGAGACCACGGGGCAGCAGGTGTGCTGGCCCAGTGACTTGTTTATGTTTGGTCATGTTGGGCTCACAGGGTCCTTGGATACAGCCCCTGAAGCTGTATGAGCACCCAGTGCTGATCCTGATGCTCAGGAAAGAAGCCTCCCCTGGAGGAGAACTTTGAGAAGCACCAGTCTGGTGTTTCATATGAGAGTTATTATTTCTTGAAAAAGTCAGTTAAAGCAAAAAAGGTAAAAATAAAAAAGCACAGAAGCAAGCATAACTTAAGAATCCTCCTCTCACGTAGTACTGATGAATGCACCACCATTTCCCCCTCTTTTAAAATAAGACTACTATCATTACCTTGAGCAAAGATCAACTGGGTAGTCTCCCCTGTCAGTCTCTTCATAGTGGAACAAAAATTTAAGAATATTTATGAAGAAACCTGAACACTAAATCCCTTTTCAATGCTCAAGTTCTTCCAGCATTTTATGATAGCCTTTCTCACTCTTACTCAGAATAAAATTTGTTACCTACTTGCATGGCAGACTCTTTCCAGAACATTCAAAAGTTTTCAACAACTTTCTCACTTGGCACTGATTTACATACCATTTTAATTAAACTACAGAGTCACAATATCAAATTCAGCTGTCACAAAATGTCTTTTAAAAATACATTGGACTCACTCAGTGAGTGACAGCAGAAATAAAAGGCTAAAACATTCAATAGGTCTCCACTTGTGTTTTTAATATAGTGAGAGGGGGTAAAGAGTGAAGAAAAGAAACAAATAGCCCAAAACATAGCTACAACAGTTTCCAAATCTGCAGATGTTTATAGAATTCAATAGGTGATCACAGCCACTTTCTGCAAATAACCTCTTCCTTATCCATATTCCTTTTGTCAGCATCTCAGCCAGACAGAATTCTTTACTTAGCATATGTGACCCAAACCTTCATTTCCACAGGATTTGAATCCTTGATATTCTCCTCTTTTTAAGTTTCTATAATTTTCTATTGACCTATTACTAGACCTGAGAATAACAGGAGGCACAGTGATGAGTAGTAAACCTCCTCATCGCCTCCATTATATAGTACCTTTCTCTACCCCAGCCCAGTATTTATAATTTTTATTTTATAATGACATGCTGCTGTGCATATACAATTTTATGGCTCAATGGACCAGATAATGCCATTTCTTCAGGATGGGAATACCAGGTGATGGGAAGATCACAGTATCATGTGATAACTCTGGAAGGAAGCTCAGTATATACCAAAGCCCAGTTGCAAGTAAAACATCAATTTTAATGTGGATAAGAGTTGTCAGGAATGGAGAGCAAGTTCTTATTTCTAACTTGAGACTTCTGTACTGCAATTCCTTTATTGGATCTTGCCATGGTCTCTATGTTAGCAACTTCATCTACCCCCAATACCTCTGATACTATGGGGCCTACAGGGGCTCAAAATTCATGTGTGGCTCAGCATTGCAATAAAAAACTGTCATTACAGTTTTTTTCTCTTGGTTCAACTGGCAGCCTAATTAATGTGTCAGAGAACATGTTTGTATGTGATATGTACATTATTTATAGAGTTCAAAGGATTACTTCTTTTTCTGTGGTAGGTGGTAAAACATACAATTGAACTCAAATCACTGGATATTTAAAATTTCACTTATTAGGCAGAACTTCTAATTTCAAGGGCTTATGTTACATACTCTGTCATACATATATTTACTAAGAGACCTAAGAGGTTGTCTACTTCTTTCTTCCTCAACAGCTTCCATTATCAGGTTGCCATCAATACAACACCAGTTTAGTTTTCTTCTGTAGAAGGCATCCAGACCAATCCCGTACCTCACTTGAGGAAATAGTGATATATAATTTACTTACCTAGAGATAATGAGAGATGTTGGAGTGAGACATAATTGCCTTTATTCTGTGCATAAGACTTCCACTCCTTGCTTACTGGAACTGTTATAATAGAGATTGGTGTAGAGCATTGAATTGACATTGGAAACTTTGTTTTCTTAAAAGTAGAATTTATGTTTCCTTAAGTCATAAATTTGCTGCTACTACAGGAGAGGTGGGACTCACCAAAATTTCAGGAACACTTTCTGATTCCCTATGCATACGCTAAATTTTATGCTCACAGGTTTTAATTTCTTATATCCCCTGTTTTTCTTCTCTGGGGGAAGAGAAAGAAGATAATTCTAACATCAATGTAGAGACTTGTGAAAAGACAAAAAAAAGAAAGACTTCAATCTCGAAGCCTCTGCCAGTTTTGAGCAGCAAAAGGGTGAGGCTTGGCTTGGTTAATGTTTTATCTATTAGGTATTTCATAAATCCTTGGATGTGCAAAAGTCAATCTACAGCTAAGAAAAGGCAGAGAGAGCTAAATTAAACTTACATTTTAAAAAGAGAGAGACCTGCATTTTCCAAAGATACCCAATATAAGTGGTCTAGAAAGCAGAGGAGTGAAGAAATCTAGCAGCAGTCAGGGTCCTACAAAGTAAGTGGTCAGCAATTTCTGGAAATGATCCTTATTTAACAATGTAGATCCACATACTATAAATTGTATTTCTAGATGCAGCCTTCTCCTTTGCCCTTTCAGTGAAATCTTGCTGTGGAAGTTAAGTTTCATTACTGTATTACAGGAGAGCAGAGAGAAGTTACTACAGTACAAGGATTTAGGGTATTTAAGGGACTATATATAACTCTCTTACACATTTTAGCTTTGTTTTATGAAGGGAGAAAAACATTATATAATAATGTAGACTAAAGAAAAATGTGATCGATTATAATATAATGGTAACATTATAATATAGTGGTAATATTTTGTTCCAAGAAAGAACAAAAGTTTTCTTTTCTAAAATGAATAAATTGGTTGCTAAGTCCATGAAGTTTTTCATAAATAATAACAAAAAATTCTGACTCAGACTGCCTTAAAATTGAAGTGATTTATTGACTCATAGAACTATCATTCCAGAGTTACTGCAGAACTTGGTTGATGCAGTCACTTTGATTTTCTTTTCATCTGCATTTAAAGTTGACATGAATTCTTAAGTTTGAAGAAATTGTTACATTCTCCAGCTGGAGAGAAAGCAACTTTTGAGTGTGGCAGTCCAACGATAAGTTTATCCAAACTGGCTTGCCTGGGTCAAATGGCCAACTCAAACAATGCAGATGTCCGGAGAGAAGAAAGACAGATTAGATCTGGGTCCTACCACAAAGGAGCTAACTGAATGTGTGGGTACTGTAAATAATGGGGAGGAAAGAAGCAGAGAGACAAGCATATCCATTAGAGTAGATACAAATGGGGAAAAAATAAGACTAATTCTAATAAGGGAGAACTTCTATGATTTTATGCCAAAGAAAATGTTTTCTCTAATCTTAAACTGACTTGATCACTTAGATATAATTTGCTATGCCTATCACATCCTGCTCATTGCAAAGATCGTTCATTGAACATTGTATAAACTCTGGTAATACTATAAACTCATTTGGAAAAACATCATTTGCTACCACATATACAACTTAGGAGAATTGCATAGCCATGAACGTAGTTTGAGGCCCAAATAACCCTTCACTGTACTGAATACTCCTTCTCTTTTCAGCAGTTTTATAACATCATAAATATTTTTGTGTCTGATACTGCTAATGAGTTCCATAAAAGAATTTTAGCCCACAAACATCCCTTGTTCAGCATTCTCCTTTTGGCAACAGTAATTAGGTTTTTTTATATAACTTCACTAAAATACATCACGGTTGGGTTTTTTTTGGTTTAGATTTTAGTTAAAAAACTAAATAAACAAAATTTTATTGTCACAACAAAAAAGACAAGATTTTTGTTGTTGTTCTGTTGTGGTTTTTGCATGGGTGCTTGTTTCTTCCATCCCAAAATTATTGGTCCACTAGAAGTGACAGATTTTTACCATTCTGTATCACATATGGGTAAATACATTAAAGTTGTAACCAAAAAAAATGTTTTTTGCATGGTGACATTAAAGCAAAGACTGTGGTTAGCGTACACTGTACTTCACCCAGGGAGTAAAGCTGCTTATTGAAATATGAAAAAGAAACCTCCAATAAATCTCACCAACCACCTAAAGTTTTGAAAAGTTCATTATAAATTTATACCATTTTACAATTCATTAATTTTAGAAAAACACTTCTGTCAGGTTATACACAAAAACCTAATTCAGAGGTGCCATTAACATTCCTTTCCACTGGTATGTATTCCAGAGTGTATCTTAGGGACAAGAAGTCCTGGTACCATTAGTGGCAAGATAATTTATAGTGATAAATAATTTATGTTTTTTTCTCCCTCCTATAGAAGAATCCTAAAGAATGAGAACTATTTTCTTTCTTGTACTCACTCCTCTTGAAATGTCCTGTTGGACTCTGAGTCCTACAGGCAGAAGGATTCATTTGCCTGGGAGTCAGATATAATGGGTTTTGTATTAAATTGTCAAAATGCAACATGTGGTTCTAAGTCAGTGAAAATTAATACTAAAAAATGTCTGTGGGATAAAGGATAGATACTTTGTTTTTCATTATTTTTTGTGAGCTTTTTAGGGGGTGTTGTTGGTTCTACATATGATATGGGGAAATTTGGTAGGACTGAGAGCTGAAGAAGTCGAACTGGGTGGCTTGTGACGTGAAGAGTTGGAGAACCCTAAGAATGCATGGCCTTGATGTTTAAGCATAAGATTCTGTGCTCAATCTTGCATGGAAAAGGAGCTTCCCACACTTGAATAATTACATGGCTCAGAACATGACTTAATGCAATGCAGACTACAGTCCTTTCTCCTATTTTCTAGGCATTACTTTAATTCTCCCCTTTGCCATGTTACCCTGGGAAATGAAGGGTCCTTCCAGATACGACATAGTTGTATTTCCTACCACCCCGGTGAAAGGAAGACACTGAGTCAGATTAATCTAATTTAACAAAATAATGATACTCTGAGTCTTCCTTATGTTTTCCTTATAATTGTAAGGGAAAATCATATACTCTATTTGTTATTATATCTTTGGTCAATGCTCAATCCCACTGGCACCAATTATCAAAATTAATTTCAGTTGTCATATTTTGAAATATTCAGGAGGCGTTCTTGTTCAAATTTCAAATAGGGGATAGAAAGCAAATTATTATGCTAAAATGCTTCTGTAAACATTAAAATCCCTTTTAATGAAGAATCAAAATAAAATGAAAGTAGAATTTATTGTGTTAGAATGGAAAGAATCACAGAATGCAATGTTTTAAACCACCTTCTGAAGAAATCTCAGATCTTTTAGAGGAAAATATAGCAAAGCTGAAGGATGGGCACCAAGTACAGGTAAAGGTGCCTGAAAGGAACCAGGAAATTTACAAATCATATTTTTTAAAGCCATTTATCAAATTTTTTGATAAATATAAGTGACCAAGGGGCCAATATATAGGGATGAGGAAGAGAGGTTAAGAATGAAGTCAACTTTCTGGACTAAGCTGTCCAAGTACATGTTGAAGTCTCCCTGCCTGGAGTTTATTTTTTTAAAGATTTATTTATTTATGCATACAAGCTGGGGTACAGGCCAGAGGTGTGGGGCGGTGAGAGGGTTCACCAGAGACAGAGTGGGGAACAGAACAGGCAGATTGATGGAAATACACTGCTGAGGGGAGTAGCGGGTGAGGCAGGAGAGGTCTGCAGCGCCATGTGGGATTCTCCCGGGCTGGGCTTCGAACTCGCATTGCTGCTGCCGACAGCTCACAGTGCAGCGCTCAACCACTGCACCAACAAGGAGGCCCTCTGCCTGGAGTTTAATGTGCAGTCACCCCATGGTGGGGGGTGGGGAGTGGGGAGTGGTGGCGGTGTGGCGGGGTGTGGGGAGGGGCATAAGCATGACGCTATGGGGCGGGACCGTGCTTTCAAACCCAAAGTTCAATTTGGGAGTGTATCAAGACTCCAAGAAAACCAAGGTAAGGATGAAACTACACTGGGAATTATGGCTGGATAGATTATTCGGTACCTCGTTGGCTTACCTACATGGATGACCGTTGTAGATAGCATATATGAATGAGATGCAAGAATGATTATCACAAGGGAAATAAATCATCTGCCTTTGACCTAATTAAAATTGGCAACAAGAAACAGAACTTCAGAGTTGCCTGAGCTTTACTCAGTAGTAAATATCAAGCAAGGTAAAATCCATAGGGCAAAAAGTAACCACAGCTCTGCTCAAGAGACTGGATAAAATCAGAGTTTTGGGGCAAACCTTACTTTTGATTGGCATCTAAAGTTGTGGGCAGTCTTGTGGGACTGCCCTGATTCATGGGATCTGATGCTATCTCCAGGCAGATAGTGTCAGAATTGAGTTGAATCATTTGCTGATTTGTGAAGTCAGCCCCATCCCCCCACCCCATACACACTGGAATTGGGTCCAGGAACCCAAAAGAACACTCAACTTATATTATGAAACTGATATAACATTGATGCACAAGTAGAATATTAATGGCATCAGAAAATGGTATTACTGATCAATCTCACTTATAAATAGACATAGCAGTTTTATATATTATTTTATATATTATAAATTATATATATATTATATTTTATATATTTTATATAGTCTTTAATTCTTAAAAGACTGTATTATATATAAAATGAAATATGCTGAAAACAACACATCACAAAAGAAAACATTTATCCCAGGAACACAGATATCATTTCAAGTTAGAAAATCAAACACAATAACACCATAGTAATTTTAATGGAGAAAAAACAATAGTTGCAATTTGATACACTGTGCATTCATCATTTTAAATTGGCAAAATTTTGAAATGTTAAATTCTGACAATATCATTTGAATGAAGATGGGAATTATGTTCTCTGATACAGTCTTTGGGGGAATGTAAATTGAAACAATTACTATAGAACAAATTAAACTTTTTTAAAATTAATGTTTTTATTTGCTCAGAAGTTCTACTTCTATTTAACAATTAAACATCATCATTCTCACATAAATACTAGGATATATACACAAAAATATTTCAGTATTGTTTGAAATAATGAAAAATTTGGAACAACCTAATATTCTTAAATAAAATATGATTCATACATAAAATGGAATAATCTGGGTGTCTATGTGAATAGCTCTCAAAAAACCTAAGGCTATAAGTCATGCATATAGTTTGATATAAATTATGTAAATTCAAAACACATATATTTTATAAAATAATCTAAAATATTTTTGAAAAATACAAATAAAAATACAAATCAAGTGATAATCATGGCTGCCTGCAGGTACAACTGCAGAGGATCAAGATACAGAATTGGAGGTAACAATTATTTCAAACTAACATTTAAGGTTCAATTTTTTTTAATAAGACAAAGCATTCATATATTCATAATGAACAATTGATATAAAATGAAATTTAAATTAAATATGCCAGAAAGTTAAAGTAATTTAATTCTCAGTGTTGGGATATAGCTAAATATCAAATTTTCTTAATATTTTTTCCACTCCCATCCATATCTCTTGCTCGCAATCTCTGTCTCTCTCTCACACACACATTTAAACGCATAATATAGGATGATAGTTCAGTCTTCAAAAGGAAGGGATTTTTCGTGGTGAGAATATTTTTGCTTCCAAAATTCATATATCAAAACCTTAAACCCAACATATTTGGAAGTGGGACCTGTGGGACATAATTTAGTCATGTGTATGGAGCCCTTATGAATGGAATTAATGCTTTCATAAAGAGAGGCCAGAGAACTAACTAGCTCTCTTTTTGGCATGCAAGGATAATCAAAGAAGGTGGCCTTTTATAATAGACCAGGAAGAGTGCACTCAACAAGAACCCGCCCATGCTGGCACCCTGATTCCAGACTACTGGCTTCCAGAACTGTGAACAAAAGTTGACCCAGTCTATAATCATTGGCTATAGCAGTTGGAAAAAAAACACATAGATAGGTAATCTGGGAGCATTATCAGAGAGCAAAGAAAATGCTAATTCAAGTCTCATGGCCCATATATGGTGAGAAAAAATAAACAGGGGCCACTAGAGTTGGGTTCTCGTGGGAGAGGTAGAAGGAGAAGAAAAGAGGAGTCAGGATTTGGACAATGAGCAAGGATGAAGACTCATGGACAGATACCAGGACAGGCTCTCCCGACAAGACAGGGCATTCTGCAAGTGCCAACCCCGTGGAGAACATGAGTCTTGGTCTATGTGAAGGAGATCTATTTAAACCAAACTATGTATACATCCAAGAGAACTTGACCTAGTGAGTAGGAAGGCAAGTGGGTGTTTCCTTCCAGATCCATTTGACCTGTAGAAAGCTGTAGTTGCACTTGACATATAGAATGATGGGGGCTGGGGGGTATTTCATTTTATGAGGTGGGGCAGAATGAATCTGGGGTATACACAAGAATGAGTGTTTTTCAATGAGTAAGCATACAATTAAGTAAATGGAACAATCTGTTGATACTAATTTTTCTCTGTGGGCCATCTGGTTCATATCAATTAGCACATACTTATTTTATTTGATCTTTAAATAGGCATTCTTTCAAAGAGCTCCTAATGTAACCTTAATGTGAAACTGTTGCATATATAAATAAAATAAGTACTCTGTAGGACTTCCAAAAGGGCAAACATACAGTATGTTCTACTTGCAAATTAAATGCCAATTAATATATCATACTATATACATATATGTACGTGTATATCACATGTATAGGTATGGATGAAGATATATATATGTATGAATATGTGTATATGTATATATTCAACTACATCTCAGCACACAAATATTCATATATGTGTGTGTATGTATTAATTTTATTATCTTCCCAGAATTATTCTTGCTGTATGTGAAGAATTTAAAAAAATGTTTCTTTAGTAAATGAGTAAATACTGGGGCTATACTATATGATATATTGCCTTTTAAAGAGACTTAAATATTTTATTACTTAGAGGTTGACCTCATATATTTTTAATATGAGTTCAGAATGTAACACATTGCTACTTATACAGAATTGGGTTAATTGGGACTTTGATTAATTAGGAATAAACATTATGTCCAGTAGTTGGATTACCAGTTTTCAAAGAATTAGAATACAACAAAACACATTAGCACTACAGTGCTACTGAGCATAATTTAGCATTCTCTCTATGTTTCAGAAAGAATTTCAAAATCATGAAGTTTTCCAGGATAATCATTATAAGCATTATAAGCATTAATTATCTTTTAATAATACTGTACATACATGAGTTATAAGAGTGAGGCTAATTTGTACAGCATGTTTAATCTATCTAGAAAATTCTTCTCTTTATTCCTTAAAAAAACTCTGAAATATTCTCATTTATTCATTATTCTTTTTATAGGATAAAGTAGACTATAACAATTAAATCTATGGAGTCTGAATTTTGGCATTTTTATATTGTATTACCCATGATAATAATGGACCTCCAAATAAATACTCCAAAGACTCCTTTGCCCATTCCAATACTATTTTAATATTCAATTTATTGTTCTTGCTAATATTCCCATCTTCATTTTATATTCTAAATTGATCTCTGTGATTAGGGATGTGAAGATATCTGAAGGACAGAGGTAATATGCATCTGTTGTCAAAAAATAATCCTGCATTTTTAGCCTATTTCAATAAAATAATTTTGAAAAACTGAAACATTACTAGAAGTAGTTTTGTATTCTAGAAGTTTTACTAGACACAGTAGAAAAGTAGCAAAAGGAAGAGGTAAAATGAGATAATAGCCATAATTTATTGCACACTTGTTCTGCACTGGGAACTTCACATATAACAACACATTAAAACGGCATAATAACATTAGGAGGCTGTCGTTATAATCCCCATTTTATAAATGAGGAAAATGAGGCTCAGTGAAGCTAAATTAATTTGCCAATATTCACACTAATAAGCGGGGCACTAGCCTACACTGTTTCCAAGTTCTTGCTTACAACCACTTGGAAATACACTTGAATTGAAGTAATTCTTACATTATTTTTATTCTCTTTAAAAACAGGGTAACTGAGAGGAATATTATTTGAAAAGATTTGTAGGTTTATAAATGGTAAACCCAGAAATAACACTCAGCTGCTATTCCTTCCAGTTCCATTGTCTTTCCACGACCTTCTCCTGCCTCCCTACGTGTAATACAGAGCACTGACTTTCGGTTTAGTTGAGACTCTAAAATTGTTTTGATATGATGCATAGCCCATATACATTCATTAGGAAATTTCACATTTTATTTGCATCTAAATTTATTTATCTAGAAATCTGCAAGTTTCAAAGATGCTATTGGACGGATTAGAAACTAGTGATTTTTGAATGAATGGTCTTTTGAGTACACAACTGAATGAACCAGGAGAGTGCAGCTGTGTTTAGAAAGAGGCTTTATAATAGTCCCAGGCAGAATTTATTAGGTATTCCCTGTATTCTCTCAGTTAATATGTTAAAGATCATCCTTGTTGTTGGCAAACCTGAGCATTCTAAGATTTATAAAAAAGGCGTGAGTTTGTTAATAATGCCAACGCACCTGACGCTGCCTTGTGTGCCAAAATGTGCGTCCTGAGGAGAAGTTTTCTTCATGTTTACGGCGTGAGGTTGTAGTCCTCAGAGAGGAGCAGACGGGTGTTTACTGTGTTAAATGCCTTCTCCTGCTATATATCCCAATCTAATAATCACTTCTAAACACCCCATGGGAACATACTATAAACTGAGCCGAGCTTTTCAAAAGCTAAAATCATTTACCTCTTCATCTTGTTTACCATTTCACAAAATGGGGTTTCTGTTACGTGTCATCTGTGGCATAGGGAGAGGCAATGCTAATTGGCTAATAAAATTCCTATTTGATGAGGTAATTGGTGAAGGACCTGTGGAGGGACTTCTATTCCCGCTCACCCTTGGAGGCTTCTGCCTCCCTTTTTGTCTCCAAACAGCGCATTGATATTAATTGAACTGCAATTGCCTGGGGCTGCACATTGGGATTTATCGAAAATTGTTTCAAGTTCAAGGATTAAGATCAGATGGGAGTTTTTGCTAAAAAACAAACATTAGGGAAAGTGCATTACATCATCAGCTAAGAAAAATTTGCTTTATTGCTCATTATTTCCTCGGCACTGTTAACTAGGAAATAAATTCAAATAGCACTTTAACATTTTTATTGCAATGTTCTGCACTTTACAATTCACTATTTTTTTCTTTTAGTTAATGTTTAGCTTCAGAATTCTATGATCTCTAGTAAAATGGTCTTTATTTAGCTGTATTAAAGTAGTTCTTATTTATTTTGAAGACTGTTCTTTTAGACAAATGATTGATTTTGTTCTTTCTTCTTAAGCTTTATAATATGTGTAACCTTCAGATTTGTATTGAAGTGATTTGTATACTTACCCTATCTTTCCTTCTCACACTATTGACAATCATTTAAGAGTGGAACCCATGTTTTATTCATCTTTACAATTTTTGGCTAATAAAAGATCGTTAACATATTAAGGGTCCAACAAGCGTGTACTGAATTACAAATATTTTTATTACTATTCTACTCTAAGAGGGGTTAGAAACTGTTTTAGGTATGATATGTGAGATTAGAGAAATTTAAAAATACTTGTGAGAGTTAACATGCTCTTACTGTTTGGAGTACAGAAATTCTGACTAGAACAGAACTCAAGAATTTTACCCTTGTTCTTGCTGATTAAGGACAAAATAAGATTATACGTATGACTACATGCATAAAAGACACATACATATATCATATGATTATATAGATATGGCATACATGAAAAATGTATTAAAATATGAAATATGAAGTGTATCTATCTATGTTTATGTATATGGAAAGTAGAACCAATCTTGAGTGTGACATTCATCTTATGTATTAATTTTAATCAACAAGAAAGTCTATACAGTATTTTTACTCCATTTATGTGTGATGTTTTCAAGGAACTTGACCCTAACCTCTTAAAAGGTTAAGACTAGCTTCATTTAAAACAGGTGGGAGTTATTAGTGAATGCTAAGTTATTGATATGTTTGTAAACACAGCATTTATTTGAAAATATAATTAAAATAAGTTTGTGATTCTATATTGAGATTAGAATATTCTTTCATGAAAACCTTGATTAAAGATTATATAAAAATAGGGGCCTCCGTGGTGGCACAGCGGTTAAGTGCTGTGCTGTGGAGCTGTAGGCAGCGAGTTTGATGCCCGGCCAGGGGAGATTCCCACATGGCGTGGCAGACCTCTACTGCCTCGCCCACTGCTCCCCTCAGCAGTGTATTTCCGCCGCTCTGCCTGTTCTGCTCCCCACTCTGTCTCTGGTGAGCCCTTTTGCCACCCCATGCCTCTGGCCTATACCCCAGCTTGCATGCATACATAAATAAATCTTAAAAATAAAAGATTATATAAAAATAATTCCAAACTATTCTTCATCCTAGACTTGGTACTTTAGATTTTTTCATGCAACTGTTGATATAAATTAAAGTTTTCAGTAATACAGATGATGATAAACTGAATTGTTTTTAGAGCAGCTTAATTTGAACATTTCATATGTAATAGAAACTATTTTAATCTACATAATTCAGTAGAGATAAAACCACATGACTAAGAAACATTTACTATTGAATTAGAACATACTAGTTAAAACGTGTATTTGAAGACACAACCTCCAAGGCCGGGCCACTTAAAGCAAACGAGATGTGAAGTTAATCACTTACCTAAAAGGAAAGGCACTTGGCTGTACTTAGTTCTCCAATCACTGCTAAATAGGATAAATAAAGTTCAAAATCAATTTGGTTGGTGTGCAGGACGTGAGCAGAGGGGGTAGTGTAACTCCTGTAAAGATAAGTAAACATAAATTAAAGTGAAAGAAAATGTTATGTAAGATAAAGGATTTTTTACTTAATTCATTGGAAAATATAAGGTGCTAAAGATGTTTAAATAGAACGCAATGGGCACAGCTTTATTTTGAAAGACATAAGTGTCATGATAATTTAATGAAAAATATGAGACTGGATGAATACAAATCACCTGCCTCCCCCAAAAGTTATATATGCCATTTATTATATATGTAATTTATAAATATATGTTTGTAATTTATATAATATAAATATATACATATATAAGTATATATGTTTATATATGGTGTTAGAGGCAAATTTGGCAAATTTGAACAAAGTCTCTAAATTATAATATTTTATCAGTGCTGATGCTTATATGGGTACTTTGTCCACTATGGTTATAAATGCCCTTGTTTCGAAATCTTGGATGAATGGTACACAGAAAATTTTTATAATAGCCTTGCAATTTTTTAAAAGTCTGAATCAAACTTTTTTTTAAGTAATATATTAATGACACAACATAGGTTAAGAGATAACTAGACTGTATATCTTGAGCACATCAGTGTGAAAATCTATATTAGCAGCTTTTTGGAGGGAAATTTGAGAAAACCTACCAGATTTTAAAATCCTGTTTTGCAACTCCTTTTCTGGTACCTGTCTCTTGGAAATATACATGTATGGTCACAGAGATACTTATAGCAATGATATTTTGTATTAGAAAATGAAAAATAACTAAAATTTCTGCTTCTGGGCCTCCCTGGGGGGCGCAACGGGGTAAGTCTCAGCACTATGAAGCTATCCAGAGCCACTGCAGCACCAGTTCAATCCCGGCCATGGAGCTTCCCACATGGCACAGCAGACCTCTCCTATCATGCCAGCTGCTCCCCTCAGCAGTGTATTTCAGTCAATATGCCTGCTCTGCTCCCTCTCTGTCTCTGGTGAATCCTCTCACCCCCCACACCTCTGGCTTATTCCCCAGCTCTTGTGTGCATAAATAAATAAATCTTTAAAAATAAAATAAAATAAAATTTCTGCTTCAAAACAAGTTAAATTTAGGCATATTCTTGCTATAAATAACAGGAGGCAGAAGATAGATTTATGAATATCCAAAATGTTCTCAGATAGAGAGATCCACAAGACACATAAAATGAAAAATGAAAAAAAATGTAAAATTATACATTAGGTAAAATCCCATTATGTTCAATTACCTTTCGTATTTAAAAACTGGGTCTAGGTTGCTATGATTGAGAGTGAAGTTAGGATGACTACAAGACAGTACCTCAGGGGAGAGAGGTGTTTGAAGAGAGAAGGCTATCACAGAGGCTTTATGTGCTTACTCTAAATTTATCTGCTTGTTTTATAATACATCAACGTATTCAGGTCACTAGTGCAATTAAAAAACGAAAGCCACAAACTCCAAAATCAATTCTATTGGCAAGAGATTGCAGACTGCTATAATAGTCTGATTAATTATGCAAAAGGGACCTCACTGAAGGTGGTGTCAGCAGATACAGAAAGGAAGAGAGAAGTGTAAAAAGCAGACTCTATAGGTCTTGGGACATAAAAGGATAAACAAGTTGAGAAAGGAAGGAAGATTTAATATGAGTGACTTTAATAGTGATGGTTTTAGCAGAAATAGAAAATAAAAGAACCTATTGATTTGTGAGAAGATAGTTTTTATTTTGGAGACACTGAATTTGAGATACTGCTATTTAGGGAGATATATTGCAAGTCCCCTAGAAATACATGATATTTAAAGTACACAGATCAAAACTACCATGGAGTTATGTGACTAAATCTTTGAGATAACAATTATAAAGCAACTATTAGTGAACACTGATTTTAGTTTTTTGTTATGATCATTATTTCATGTTCCATTTGTTGCTATATGTATGTATATACTTAACTCTGCAATAGCTATTTGTATATATTTGGGTATTAAAATTGAAGACGCTACAATATTACAGAAGTAACTAATTCTCATTATTTTCAACAGATAAATTCCCATATAATGAAACCTGTCTTCTACTTGGTACATTTCACACTTAAACCTCTGTATCTAAATCAAATTTCTCAAGAGGAATGAAATTGCAAGAATAAAAAGATTATAAACAAATAAAATTGCTGTAAAAAAATCAAATGGCTTAAGTCCTGTTCAAAACATCTTCGCCCTACTATATTCCATTAAAATCTTCTGACTTGCGGTCCTACCAGGGTGTTGAAGTCCATGAATATAGCATCTTAAAGCCATTTGGATGGCTAAGGTTTTTGTAACTAGGGAGTACAGAAGGACTACAGAGGATTAGATCACATCTCGTTTTTTAAATTTAGTAATGTGTGATAATATTTTAACAAAATCTTCAAAAATAGCATTAGATTATAGTGGACACTTGCACAAATAATATTTAAATGCATTATTATTTAACTTGACCATACAAATTCTCAGTTGCAATAAAAGTCTAAGTAACATAAATATATTTATACGGTCTTGTGTTTATGAAATATGAATTATTGACAGGTCTAATTTCAGCTATGGCAGAAATTAAAAGGTACATTGGCTGTGATATTATTAGGAAATGGGAATCTTATAGACCAGAACGTGCCTATTTTCAGGTTGGAACAAGATCAAACTATGTAAATCTATGTAGTCTAGACTTTTAGTAAAATATGTGTAGTAGTGAGGCCTAACATAAACAAATATATTTTTACTAAGTCTCAAGATGTTTTGTAATAAATTCAAGAAATACTAAAATAAAAAAAAATCTGAAATAAACGTTATAATAAGCCAAGGAAATGAGAATCCTTTAATGATTATGGATTTTTTCCAAATCATTGCTTGTAATAATAGTGTACTTTCCTCTTGATTTCTTAAGAAATGATGTGAAATCACATATCCATTCTTTATTCCAATTTTAATTTTTTATGATTCTTTTTAAGGCACAATGATGTTGTCTACTCTTACAACGAAATGAAATCCATGAAAATATATTTAAGCTTTAAAGTGAATTAAATAGAATTTCTTTTATCAGAAATATTTATTCAATATATCTATCCTTTATTTTTCCATCAGAATCTAGATTTCAGAATGAACTTACGTAAATTCAGATTTCCCTTTATTTCAAAAATGCTTACTATGTTTTATTACCTGGCCTCCTCCCTGTTGGGGCATACTTCAAAATGAGCTGATTTTACAAATTTGTGATTTTTTTGAACTTTATTTCTCCATAGAGTCCACAGATTTATTAACTGATATATCTCTACTTACAAAGCTTAAATAATATGTAATATAATTTTCCTTAATCTGTGATAATACCATCTAAAATTATACAAGAATATGATGGCTTTCTCTGAAAATTACAAGGAAGGAAATTTGAAGTACTACATACATTACAATGGTGATCACAGAAGAGGTTTCAACGTGCACTTAATCACCAGCGTTATCTGAAGTATTTGCAATTTACACTAACTGAAGAGAACGGATTGGGTTTATATTATGCATCTCTTATCTGTCATTTATCCCTAAAGCAACACGTTTGCTATACATATATACATCATTATTAGAGCGCAAGATCATGCTGCCATTCAAAACTAAGGTGCCACAGTTTTATTACAATAGAACGGCATCCAAGATGCAATAGAATGCTATGAAAGTGCAAAAATTCTCACAGATTGCATTTATGAATGAGGTTGGTCACAATGAATGGGATTTTATTTTATACAAATGGAAAAGATTTATCATAAATATATAGACCAGTATATAACGTTGAAGAACAAGAAGCAAAAAGGAAACAAGGCTCTTGCATAAAGATCAATTCGCTTTGCTGCGGTTGGAATAACAGGTTTGGCAGGGGGTGGCTTCTTGTTGTTCTTTGCCTGGGATTTCCCAAGTCCATTGTTGACTTCAATAGGTTTTCCATAGCAATCATAATTTGATAATTCAAAATCTCTTGGTAAACTTCCAACAATGCTGAAGTCATTAGATCTCAGATCAGACTTAGAAGTACAAACCTTTTTGCATCTGGTCTCACCAACCTGAGAATAAAAATTAAAGGCAGAGTGTATTTAGAATTTTTATGTTTATAAAATACATCTCTTCATAAGATTTTTTTTTAAATCTGAGATTTAATTTGATCAGTTGACTATTATCGATGATAATTAAACCTTTAGATTGCCTGAACATTTAGACTCTAAAAGGTCGCATATATTCACAGAACAAACTTTTGATAGGTTATTTTGTGTTAAGGAATCAAAGTGAAAACCTACATTTATTTTAGTGCTCTTGGGCTTGCTAGTTATCAGTTCAAAGACCAATATATAAAAAAATCAACATTTAACCATGGAACAGACCATATTACTACACTATATGGATTACAGAATTTTTCTGGAATTTCTAGCCTTCAACTGCCCTCTGGATCCTATTTTCAAATAGGGTGATTTATAAATGACTGAGGGATCTGTCACTCCAAAGAAATAGACTGTTTCTCTAAACCACATTCACAAGTAAGAACTAAAAGGTGGTTTCAAAAATCATAATCACAAACCAAAGATTTACTAGTGAAAGACATTACTAATTTTCGTCTAAATTTGAATTAGCCAACACACACACACAGGGAATCCAAAAAAAATGTGTACCTTTCAGCCCAATCATATGCTACAGATATTATTCAGTTAATAATAACTGAATTTTTAAATTTGAATTAAATCCCTATAAGAAGCAAAATAGTTACTTGACACTGAACTGTCTCTGGCAATCAGAAATACTCTTAGAAAGAATGGAAGTATAGGCTAATCCTAATGGCTTAAGATAGCTCTTGATGTTAGGCAAGGTCAAAGTGTGAGTTCTTTACTCTGTTGTGTAATCTTCCACTGTTGTCACTTCTGAGTTCGGTGATTCAACTTTGGAATCTTCACTATAGACGTGGTTATTAAGTTTTTGATGAAATAGGACACCCTCTCAATGTATGCTGTTAGCATACTATAGTTACTCTAGTTTTTGCCTTATTAATATAATACCTTGATTAGTTATACAGATTCCCTTTACATTTAGTAGATTTTGGCTGGGTAAAAAATATGCTTAATGTAAGAAGTAAAACAAAATATTCTCTAGAAGCAGGGTATTATCCTTTATTTGAACAAATACTGAAGCATATTTCCTGAAGAACCAGACAGCTGTGTCAAGGAGGATGGCAAAGATAACCAAGATACAGTGAGCGGGCAAAAAAAGTTAAAATGGGCAGCCTTTCCTCCGCCCACCTGTGCCTATGCAGGTGCTTTCTTTGACCAACTCTGTCCCTCTGCAGGGCAGCAGCCTGCCTGTCTGCCCGCGACCTGCACCATGCAGGCCTCTCTTAGCAAACCTGCCCCTCAGAGGGGCAGCTCTTTCTGCCCGCTTGTGTCTGTACAAGTGACCTTTACTTCCTTGTCCCAATAAGCCTGTTCTTTAAGTTAAAAAAAAAAAAAAAAGTTAAAATGTATTTGTGTTATGTTTTAAGCTGATATTCAACAGTTGACTTTACTATACACTTTATATCACATAGATACTTGCATAGTTCTACTGGGTAAGAAGTTTTTGAAAAGATGTTTATGTAAATGTAATTATACAAAATACACCCAAATATGTTGATAGTAGGAATGGGGATTGAGGAGTTAGAAGTTCACGCTTCTGAATGTTTCACACTTTGAGGAAAAAGGATATGGCTTTCCAATGTATTAACCCACATAGAGAATGTTTGTTATAATATAGCATAATGGAAACATAGTTGCATCCTGGTTCAGTGGGACTTTGTTTTAGCTGATGGAGCCAATCTGAAGACAAACTCTCCATCTCCATTTTTTAAAATGTACAATTATCATTTTTCAGTTGTGAGAGCTCAGTTGAATTAAAAAGAATGATTATACCTTGATCAGGTGACTATTGATGGAGTCACCATAGGTCTAGGGTCTAGTCCACATTGATTTATACTCTTTGTCTAGAAAATGTCTGGAAAAATTAAAACTAGGGACTCTATCCTCTTTTGATGACAAAAGAATGGGAGCAAGGACAAAAGTAACAACTGAAAATACATAATTTTGGGAAATCATTCATATATATGAATCATTCATGTACATCTAAAATTTATTTCCAGACCTTCCATTTAGATTCCCCAATTTGAAATGTTAAAAGGCCATTTTCAGCAGTCTGGCTCC
Source organism: Scalopus aquaticus (assembly GCA_004024925.1). NCBI lineage: Eukaryota > Metazoa > Chordata > Mammalia > Eulipotyphla > Talpidae > Scalopus > Scalopus aquaticus. The sequence goes on along the minus strand of PVIJ01004982.1, from coordinate 55,760 downwards.
AAGCTCCACCACCACACACACAAACACAGACTCGCACATGCCCATTCACATTCGCACATGAGCGTTCCAGACAGATCTCCTTTAAAGCTCTGTTTTTCCAGGCTGTATGAGGAATGTGTAAGCCTCAACATCTATCAGTGAATTTTTGTTAAAAATGAAACACTACCTTGACTGGAACAAAAGTTAAGAAAACTCCACACATTAAATCTCTGCATTATCCTCAGACTTATAGTCTAATCGTCTAAATCTGGGACTCTACGTATTCCAATCTCTCTTTCTCCCTTAAGAATTATCCACTCCAAACATTTAAAATATACAAACTGTGCTTTGGCATTCACTTCGCAGAACAAAGAAGTATTCTGACTTCTACAATAAACTTAGGAAGTATGATTTCTTACTATATAAATGCATTTACTATTCACCATATTTTATATATGACATTTAGGTGTGGTTTTGGTATCTGTAAATAGCTGAACAAGTAGACAAATTTACATCACATTATCAATCTAAATCACACACAAATACTTCAAAATTCCTAATCAATTGATAATTTTAGAAATTTATCCACACAGTGTATTCACGATTAGAGTATGTGATGTTCATTAAAAGAAATCGTTTAAATATAGCAACATGTTCATAAAAATACATTTTCTGTGTTAAAGTAGTAACTTGAAAGGTCACTCTAAATCTAAAACCTTCAATTTGGTTTTAGATTTTCAATCACTTAATCTGTTACAACCTCTTCCACAAATGTATTTGAAGACCTTATATTTGAAATGATTAGAGAAGTGTGTGTGTGTGTGTGTGTGTGTGTGTGTGTGTGTGTGCGCGCACGCATACTGCTTGAGTGGTTGAGAGGACCTCTACAAAAGAAGTCATTTTTAACGATGTGACACAAATGAGTAAGGGATAAGATTACATTCTCTACTGAGAAGTCCTCAGGTTGCTGAAATGGCTTATGATTCATTAACTAGTTGGTTGGTCCCATCTCCCATTCATCAGAGATTTTATACAAACATAACTTTCTTTTTTGTTAATACTTCTTGCACATAATTATCATATCATATATGTACATTAAAGTACAAAAGAGTTTATAATATAAATACTATTTTAAACAATTATAATACCACAAGTAGAGGGATTAAAATTGCTTATAAATAAAACACATACTTAACACATTCTTAAAGTGATCTTGGTTATACTAATCTCTAATTTATAATTTTTTAAATATTCCTCATATAAATGTGTCTCATTTACTTTCATCGTAAAAACTTGTCACTTCTGAAAATTACTGGGAGCAAAAATGAGGTAGTATGATAATGAAATTGTCAAGAATTAAAAATGATGCAGATAAAAACTTTGTAATGCTTCTATTTTTGACTCTAAATTTTTTGTGTAATCCTTTTTAGCTTGAGTCTGCACACATTTAAAAGAAAATCACCTTTGTAATAGTTTCTGATTTAAAAATCTAGGTGTGATTTCACTGTGAAATTAATTTCTTCTATAGGCAATAAAGATAACTGCAGATGGTAAAAATATGTGCAGAAGCAAATAATCTATTATTTCACCAGTTTAAACCATTCCTATTTTTGAAAACATATCATTAGCGTAAAAAAGCAACTACCTCATTTATGGCCCATCAACACATTTTATTTTTATTTATTCAAATCTGCAGCGCGAATATAATTTTGCATTTTGTTCCCCACACCTTTGCTGTTTACAGAGCATGATGCATTCTACGGTGGCTGGGAATAGGGTGATAGGTACAGACAGCAATCAGAGAAAAAGGGCACATAACCTATATTAGGGAAAAAGCAACATAAATTAAGCATCTCTCTCCTGACATGGTAGAAAGAACAGAGGAAATAATTTTATCGGATAATGTCATTCTTACCTGCAAAGTACTAATGTGAACAGGAGTCCCTGTACCATTCACCGTATTCTTCTTAGCTGCATTGCCACCTTTTCCTTCTACTTGCTCAGCCTTAGCGATTCTGGCCTTTTCTGCTTCAACCCGTTTGGGGTTATTCAGCATCACCTGGACAACAGCATACTCCACCAGCGAAGCAAACCCAAAGAGAAGACAGGCAATGAGCCAGACGTCCAGCGCCTTCACGTAAGATACTTTGGGAAGCTCAGCAGCAAGGGTTGTGCACTCCGAGGCCAAGCTGAGTACGGAGAAGATACCTGCAGAATCCGAAATAATGATTAAAGCTTTGCATCCCTTTTTTCAGCCCAGTGGAAAGGTTCTACCACCATTCCTGTTGGCCTCAATCTCTTCCTGGTTCCTCCCAATTTTAACAGTGTGGTATCATAGAAAGGGGGCATTCCACGTTTCCTGCCTCACCCAAAAAACGGTGGAACTGAGTAAGGATGAAAAGATAAAGCAGCTGAAGAGACAGAAGAAGATCCGGAGGAAGCACACGAGGTCGAGAGAGGCATGTGAAGAAGCCGTGCTTGCTTCTCGACCTTGTTTTTGTGCTGGCAACTTGGGGGCATGGAAGGAAACACTTAAAAGAGACTGAGATGTGGGTAAGAGACCGCGGAGAGACTGACAATGGCAGCCTTTATCTTGATTTTGATTTTGCTCTTTTCCTTCCAGATTTGCCTGGCCCCGTCTGCGCCTGTCCTGTGGTCCCCAGCAGAAGGTACCTTAGATTTGAGGCAGGCTTTCTGGCCTCAGTGGCCCTGCTTTGGGCCAACACTGTTTGGCTGAGCGCTTACCCTCGAGGGGAGGTGTAACTTTGGGTGCTTAATTGAAAACTATTTTAAACTATATCCTTTTTCTGCTTTCTATTGCACTCTAATTGATTAACATTCTTTTCCAATGAAGGTCTTATGCATGAGAGTAAGTTTTGTTTTTTAACACATTTTTTTAGAACATGTAGGTTTGGGGGTTTGGGGTACCCCTCACCCTGCCCTATAATACATTTGTCTATGAACAATTCATCAGGTCCCCTGAAAACTCCGGTAGAGAAAATATTGTGTGCATGCTTTTTATGTCAGGATTCTTGATTGTGGTTGGGGTGATTGTGAGTATTTAGCTTTTACAAAAATAACCAACATAAGCATCATCCCTCTGAGTACTGGTTTTCTGCTCCATAGTAGTGATGGGCTGTCTGAATGGAAGAGATGACGATAGTGTGGACGGTATCTGGTTCATTTCTGCATCTCCCCTCTTCTGACAAACACCCTCCACCCTCACTCCTTACTCAATAAACATGTGACACACACCCCCCCACACACACACAGAGAAAACTAGGGTGTAATAACACACAGTATGGATATTTGGATATGAATTTGGTCTAGCTAGTAGAGAGGCCTAAAACTGTTCTATAATCTCCCTAAGGAAGCCATAAAGGTCTCAGATTAGATAGGTTTAATTTTTAACTTTATTTTAAATAGACTGCAGCTACAGAGGTTAGTTTTACCTCATAAACAACTAAATCAGAACAAAAAAATTGAACACATGGAACAACTTTCTGATAAGTTTCAAAATTTAAAAAATCTAATATAAAAGACAAGGTAGAGAATGTTTCTGATTATTTCAGAGGAAAATATGACTCCAAATTTTCGAGGAAAGAATAAAATTCTGCTATAAGTAATATTAACTATGTAACTAGTTATGTATCAATTTAAGTCAGATAACTGTAAAATCCCAGAGGGCAATGTAATAACTTATCTCATCCCCTTCCCACTTGCCACACTCACATTTTCCTTCCCTGGTCTCTTATTACCTTTCTTCTTGTTTTCAGAAGCAGGGTGGACAATAGGACCAATTGGCACAGCTCACCGGTAACACACTAGCTCAGAAAGAAGCTCACAGGAGTCACGGGAGTTTCACTTCAAATCAAGGAGGGAATTGTTTTGCCCCAGCTCTGTGAGTCCTTTTCACTTCCAGGGCCAGGGGCAAGTTTTCTACTTAGATTTCACCACCTCTGAGAATTAATGCTATGTTAACCTAATAATTAAATATGTATTTGGCTTTCTTTCCCCTTCCCTTGAAATGAAATATTGTCAGATTATAGAAGGTCTTGGAGGTCCAGTGGATTTTTAAATTTATTTGATAGAGAATATAAGAAACTTTAAATTGGTGGAAGAGAAACTATCTTCTCAAAAGGATCTTAAATAACATCATTCTGGTAGGGATATACAAAATAGACTGGGAAAGGGAAAAAATAGTAGTTGCAGAAACAAAGTGTAGAGAAATGAGGAATGGGAGACATGCAAAAGGATTTTGGAGAAAACATTAAAAAGACTTGGAGAAAACATTAAAAAGAAAACATTAAAAAGACATTAAAACATTAAAAAGACCAACTGAAGGAAGAAGGAAAAAAGATTGAGATGAAATTCTGAACAGACTGACTCAAAACATATCCATTAAAGATGGGAAGAGAGGATCACAGAATAGATGATGATTTGGGTATGAAAATACTGAGGAAGGTTAAAGGTCAAAAACCAAAAAAGTAGAAAAAAACAAAAACAAAAACAGAACTGATAATCAGGACATAGCATGTGCACTTGAGAACTATTTTAAAAGAAGATATTAGCCAATATTCAGATAGAGGTCATGTTGAAGAAGAAGACTCGATGAAGCCAAAATGCTCTGGTATCTGAAAAAGGGATCAGAGCAAGAAGGAGGGGATGACATTAGGACATTTGTGGTGGGAAGGAGGAGATAATTATAATTCTAGTCATTAGGTTAGAAACAATGGTGTTCAGTTCTATTAATATTTTCATTATTTCAAAGAAAGAGTGAAAAGTTAAAAAAGAGGATAATATGAACATGACTACATACCTAATATTCAGGAAATCATATTGAAATACAAAATACCAATTTGCTTATTTTATCCAAAAATAAGAAGATAATTATATTTCTGGACAAATATTATTTCATATTTACATAAAAGCATCATCTTAATATAAATCTCAAGTGGAATTACTTCATTGTTAAATAATGTGTTGTGAAGTTGTCTAAATTTTCAATAACCACAATTAATTATTCAGCTCAGTAATATGCAGTGAGAATTTTACAGTGATGTGTTTTAGAGGCCACTACATGTCATAAACTCTGTGACATCTTCACCTAGCACACATTTCAGACGATGTTTCAAACCCAGTTCCTACTCTGCATGTCTTTTCAAACCTTTACATGAAGCTTTTCCATCTCTGTTAATGGCAATTTCTTCTTCTGATTGTTCAGCCAAAAATATCTTGAAATCAGCCTTAATCTACATTCTTAAGTCCTGCATACATTTAGAAATCTTTTTTATCTGTGCCATATCCGTTTTTCATTTTTCAGAACCACTACTACTATCTCCTGACCCATACTATGATTATTTCATCTGGGTGATTCAAGCATCTGGGTAATCCAAATGCATTTCCTTGCTTCCAGCCTTACCTCCTTGCAGTTTTGTTCTAAAAACAAGTAGCTAAAGAGAACCTGTTAAAATTTAAATCAAATCGTGCCCAAATGCCTTAAGGGCATCGCATTTCATTCTGGATAAAGGTCAGAATCTTCAGAATGCCTTAAGAGGAGTTTCAGACCCACCCTTCCCCATTATTATATTTCTCACCTTATCTTTTAATCCTTTCTCATTCTGACCCAGCCGTGAAGCTTTCTTGTTGCTTCTAAAATGCTCCAAGTTTGTTCCTACCTCCCAAATACTCAAACATGCTACTGCCTGGTAATGGTGCCCTTGATGCTCACTCTCCAGCCCACTCTTTCCTAGGCACCCAGAAAGATTCATTCCTTCACCATCTGTAATTCCTTATCCAATACCACTTCTCATCGGCACTATTCCTGCCTAGCAGGCTGCAGTTCCTGAGCTCATGTACTCCTGTATCACAGTGTTATACATTATGTATTAAAGTTATTAGGAGTGAGTATGGGAATATAAACTCATTGAGGCTAAAAGTTTTTCTTTTGTATTAAATCTACTTTATGAATTATTTATTACTGTATTACCTATGGACTTTATTAACTATATCCCCTTCTTTTTGAATAGTACACTGCACATAGTACACAATAAACATTGTTGAATGAATCAAATGCACAACAGTGCTTCCTAAACTAGAAAGGAACACATAACTGAGGCGTAGGATTAAATCATGAATGTGAATATGGATTTGACATTCATTTTTTTCTCCCCATTCTCCAAATGACCCATTGAATACGCTTTCATCCGGTTGACATTTCAACAGAACATGGGTAAGGAAGTTAGGCCTATTGTCCAAGGTGTCAGAACTAGTAATTACTGAGCTGGAATTCAAACCCAGAACTGATGATAGAGATTGCTCTCAAACATCAAGCCCTTCTGCTCCATACAACAGGTCTACCGGATGCTAACGAACAGCTCAGAGGCCTCCTGTCAGAAGTCCTACAGCGGGACGGGGATTTGCAGAGAAAAAAATCCTTCAAGGATATGTCGGGAATTAGGATTTCTTCAAAGTAGCCTTGGAAGTCTGGCATTTCAATTCATATCACTGCATGAGAGCTAGACATTTCTACTAAACAAACAAAGACTATTTGAGGGAAACATGATATTTTTTGAAAAATCTAAGGATTAAATCTAGTTTGGGGAGTATTTTATTTTTAGTACATTATACTACACAATTAATATCATCCCATAAAGGAATAAATCAATTAATTGTCATCTTTCTAAGAGACACATAACACTAATGATAATTCTCACTTTCTGATTTCTAGGATACATATTTAGTCTTTGTGTTTCTTATTAGATGTAAACCTTCAGATTTCTTATCTGTTAAAACTGACATTTTCACTGCTTCTTTCCTGGTTTCCTACTCCTTAAAATCTGTATTTCATTTAATCTCTCCAACGTGTCAGAAGGGAGACTTAAAAAAGGCCTTTCCCATGAAAGAAAAAAATGCTGTAACCAATCGCACAAAGAGGTCAGATATATCACAGCCTTACCTACTATATAAGTTCCAGGTGATAGCCAGAACACACAAGTGTACAAACACAGAGGCGCACACACACACACACACACACACACACACACCCCCCATGGAGTAATGAAAGATTTTAAAGCTCTCCAATTGAAATACGTTGTCATAAAGTTCTTACTTTGAAATTTTTTAACCACAAGAAAAGTCCTTTGTTTTTATTTCTAAAACAATTTATTTATTTAATTTCTTACATCTTTGTTAATTGGGGAGTAGTATTTGATTTTTCCCCTCAGGCGTAGTCCCGAAGTTCTCCTCCACCATAGCACTGGGGATCTATCACAACTGTCCTCGTGCTCTTCCCTCCCGTTTTGACCTCTCCTCTTGGATGCCACAAATCTATGGTCACCTTCCAAGTTTTGTCTTTTTTCCTGGCACTTGTTTGATTTCTCTATATTCCACATGTAAGTGAAACCATCCAATATTTACCTCCTGAAAGGAAACCTGCGCTCCTATGTTTATTGCAACGCTATTTACAATATCCAAGGTCTAGAAAACAGCCTTGATGCCTCCAAATAGATGACTGGCTCAAGACGATGTAGTATATGTCCACAATGAAATAGTACTTAGTGATCAAATAAGATAAACTCTTGCATTTGCAGCAACATGGATGGAGCTGGAAGGGATTATGCTACATAAGGAAAGTTCTTGATCATTTTCCAGTATGCGAGTCTAGATAAGACTATTTCTGTGTCACAGAGCATTAAAAATAAAATCTTGGGGAACCTGGCCCACAGTCCTTACTTCTAGCTGCTACTGATGAGATAGCACACAGTAACTGATATTTAGGAAAATGATGTTAAATCATTTTTAACAGGATAAATTACATTACGTATTTCCTGCTTAATAACGCTAGATATGTAAGAGGGTGGTCCTCAGGAAAGGGGAGTGCCCCAGGACCCCACCCCCACCACAAGCCGGAGCGATCCAAGATGCCTACGACTACAAATCCCAGAATGCCATCGTCACCAAAGGAAGGATGCTGAGGACTGAGGGTGGAGCTAAGAAATGGTTCTGGGATTTAAAAACCAGACCTGTGAGCTTGGAGGCGAAGCGGGGCGATAGCTCGTGGTTGTGGATTCCCAGTTTTTCGAGTGTGCCATCAAGATTTCAGCTCAGCAGAACTGGTAGGACGCATTCACCAATTTATTCTTTATCTTTTTCTCTTCCCTTTTTGTAAATAAACCCTTTCATTAATTTTATTGTGTGTGTCCACAGTTGAGTCTTGTAAGTCCCTTTAAATGCACGGGTGAGAACCGAGACAGGCACCCCATTTATATCAGGGCTGCCCTATAACAGTTTGTACATGGTATTTTAAAGAAATATTTCTACCAAAATAGTTATTTAAATTTGGCATTATTAGTGATTTTAGACTCTAATCCTCTGAGAAAATCACTTGTTAATATTTTTATTTATGACAAAGCAGGACAGATTATTTTTTAAAATAATCCAAGGGCAGGAAAAGAACAATCAGTTTAATTATAGAGTGCCTAAATCTTGAGAAAAATCTAGTTGAAATGAAGTTTTGAAGTAAATCTAAAAAAAGGAAAAAGGTTCTTATCGATTTCAAAATTCATTGTTTCATAATAGCTGATTGTGTGGTAAATAACAAAAAGGTGTAGAAAGCAGTATATCCCTGGCACCAGAGAGAGAGGCAAGGAACAGATTACCCAGGGGCACTCGGGCGGCGCTAGCGTCCGGGTTGATCCAGAAGGACAGCCAGGAGAGAACCACGATCAGCAAGGTGGGGGCGTAGACACCCATCATGTAAAACCCGACCTGTCTCCTCAGGGTGAAGATGACTTCCACACACGTGTAGTAGCCTTTCAGAAACAGACATATTAAAGGTATGAGGCAAAAATCAATAATGCATAGCCTGTAAAGTATGTCACTTCTATTTGAAGCAATTTCACAAAGTAAACTCCCTGCAAAAAAGTTTTTCCTCACATATCTATAATTGATGGCCTCTAAGAGGATGACATTATGGGACCTGCTTCATCTGACCTTTCACAACTTCATTATGACATTGAGAAATAGATCCCACATGCTGCTCCACTGTGTCAGTGTCTCAGCTTTTAAGTCTTTGTTCAGAGAATTTGCAATGGACTTCAACTTTTCATTACCCACGGGTACTCTCAGAGCGAGTGATCTAAAGGAGTCATACAGAGAGCAGTAAATCAAAGCAGAACAAGTATAAAAAGAAACACTCCTGGACTATGCATTGTCAGGAAAGTTTTTCAGCCACACCTACTATTTCTTGCCTAGCAAAGATAGAAGTCTACAAAAGCTCAGGTGGCTATTTAAACCTTACACGTTAAGAAAGTACTGGAAGTAAACATTAACAAGGATAAGAAATAAGTGTTTGCAATCTAGGTGGATAAGATTGCAAATTGCCAACATCTGACATTCCTCTCAATCTGCTCCCCTCCTCCACGCCAGCCCCTGACCTATACTCTATTTGGGGAAAAGACCCTGCGTTTTCACAAGCTGAGACAAATGCAAAAATGGCCTTCCGACAAAATCCTAGAGCTACCATGACATGAACTCCCCCTCCAAATTAATCTACAAATTATAGGCACACTCATAATAGGCTTTGTCAATGTGAAAACTAAATTAATAAGTGACACAAATACCTTCCTATCACTGGAACAGAAGAGACGTTTCCAAATGTTTGAGATGATGTTTAAATATTTTGTCAGCAATTTAAAGACATTCTTTAATGTCTGGAGTGCACAGTTTAGATACAATTATCAATTATCATTCAATAAAAGTAAGGTTATAAGGTTATGCATCAGTGCCAAAGAGTTCAAATTTGGTAGTTTCAATTGTGTTCAGCTTAAACAGTACATAATTACTTGAAAATGTTGGAATAAATGAATAAACAGTGAATTGGTAAAATAATTATGGGGAAAAAGGATAAAATCACTTTTTATAATTTTTAGTTTAAAAGTAGCATTTATTTTTCCTCATTGGAAAGAACATATATATTGTTGATACTAGAATAACCTTCATATTTACTCATTATTGGTACTTTGGGCAGTGTTTGCACAAAATAAGGTTTCAATGAACACTGAATGAAAGAATGGCTATACACAACCTTTTCTCAAATAAATTAGAAATCTGTTCTTTTTTTCCAATATGAATTATAACCATTATGCATTATTAGATCATATTTTCCAATATGAATTATTACCTCTGAGAGTTAGAAAGATAATAGTGCTAATATGCAACAAAACAGTTAATTTGATCTAACAAGTAAATTCTAATTATGCCAAATTTTCTATATAATATATACAAATGCAGAATGTCTTTTTAAAGCTTTCATTTCATAAAAGCTAGGCAATTTATTTAAATCATGCATAGGATTTAAAACAACACAAAAAATAAAACAATGAAAAATGTCTTTCTGTCTTTTCTTCCCCACCACTTACTTTAAATTCCTAACTGAATAAAAACAAGTGTTTCTAATAATCATGTGCAAAAATTCCAAAATACAATATTTCATGAATCTAATGTGCTATAATTAAGAAGCTCACCGTATTTCTTTAAAATAGTTCTGAAGTTCCTTGCTCTGTAACAGCATAACTAAGTTAATTTGACATTCACCTAGTGTATGCAAAATGGAGAATAACATATATGTGCTTATTATGTGTTTTCAGGTTATGAATTATCACAAACACTGGAGCAATTTACTATAAAGTTGCTCACTTTAAAGTGAATTCTTGCAGTCTACACCACCATGTGTAAATAAATGACAGACTAAAGACCTGGAGTTCTATTTTTTTTCCCCAAAGATTTATTTATTTATGCATGCAAGAGCTGGAGTGTAGGCCAGAGGTGAGGGGGTGGTGAGAGGATTTACCAGAGACAGAGTGGGGAGCAGAACAGGCTGATCAACTGAAATACACTGTTGAGGGGAGCAGTGGGAGAGGCAGGAGAGGTCTGCTGCACCAGGAAGGAGAGGTCCCCTCCCTGGCTGGGGTCAAACTCCTGCTGCAAGGGCTGCATATTGCTTCATAGTGCTGACACTTAACCCCTTGTGCCACCAGGGAGGCCCTGGAGTCTTATATTTTGAAGACTTTTTCCACCATGTCCCTTCTATGAAGGCATCTACTAAGGGAGTGTCACAAGACTTGGATATACGCAAGGTAAAATACATGCTTGGATATTATAGTGATTTACTCCATAAACTTTTATGAGTAACATTTCTTGATCTTTTTTGATCTTTTCCTAGTACTCTTACATTTATGAAAGGCAGGTGGGCAGCTAATTGATTTAAATGTTCATTGGCAAATTCAATTTAAATTTCTATTTCCTGTGAAGCCTTATCTTCTTTTTATTCACTCAGGCTTACAATTTAAGTATTTCTATAAACCTGTTTTCCCATATATTTCTTCCATATATTGCCCATCAGTTTATATGTGCAGTGCTCTATATCTTGTCTACCATTTTCCATTGTTAAGCCTTTAATTTATTTTGAATATTATATTTTAGCTATATTTTAAAATGTCCAACCATGGAAACATGTTTTACTTATATTCATTTGTTCATTCATGTAAATGCTGAAAATTATGTTTGTTAAACACAGTGTTAATAATTGTTAGCCAGTTTTTTTGTTGCTATTTTCTGAAGCTAATGAGATGTCAGTGACTTACTTACATTAACAAATTTTTTTATGACTATAACTCTTGAGTAACTCCCCATTACCTTTTCCCAAAAAACACTTTATTTCCTTATTCCTTACTTTCTATGACTAAAATGTATTTACTCCATTCACTTGTTGACCATATTAGGATCTGAATCTTTTAAAGGACGGGGCTATGTCCCCATTTCACTCCCTGTTGAGTCCCCAAATGGAGACTTTTAAATGTAGGGTCTAAGGGTGAAAAAATGAATACCCCGGGATTTTCAATGCTCTTATGTTATTGCATAAAATCACTAGTTTTATTTTCACCTCTAAATGAGATAAAACTTCACTAGGGTCTATCTTAAATTTCTCAAAACAGTTTAGAGACTATACATTTGGAAGTGTTAAGTGTATAATCTGGATGAAGGAACCATCTTAATGTATGATAGGATTGATTCCATAGGGAGTAGAGCAATTTCTGACTGCCAGTCCCAGCGCATTACTGTAACAACAGCATGTCTCGGGCAAGTCTCTTTCCTTCATTATCCTACTGCCTAAAACAGGGATCACAGAAGTTCTGAACTCATTGGATTGTTGTGAGGCGTAAATGAAAGGAATTGCTGCAGAGCGCTGGCATATAACAAGAATTCAAAAAGTCATGTACTAAATATGTGTTACCACGCAACATTCCCACAGTACTTTTCTTGGCATTCAAATTTATTTTTTTTATTATTATTTTTCATTATTATTGTCAACATCTTAAAATCTGTAATCAGGATCCTTAATTTGAATGAGGAGTACAGGGAAGAGAAGGCATACTTTTCCTGGTGCCATGCTTGACACTGCTCTACCTGGTGCATGCAGTAAGCCATTCAGTCACCCAGTACCTCAATTATTTCATGAGCAGGCTCATCACTGTCAATAAAGTCACTTTCATATCTAAGAACCCACACATCTATGAAACCAGAATTGAATACTTAGGTGGTCACAGTTTTAAGAACTCTCAGTTGTTCCTTTAAAAATAAAAGTAATTATTTAAGTAGTGTATATGCTTTATACACTTTATATACTATCTCTCTTACACTAATATACTATATGCTTTATAATAGAAGAGACTATATGCATCTATATAATCTACCAATTTATTTGAAGGTCAACAGCAGATGCTTAAATTATTTCTCCGAGTTGCTTAATAATGCATTAACTATAACACTAAAAATATGAAATTATTCACTCTGCCCTTTATTTCAATATCAGTAGGAATGTTTTAAGTTATATTTGGCCTCAATGATGTCATGATGACACCATTTTAGTTCAAGCATCTAATCTCTAAATGCTATACTATTTCACTATACATTTTTATTTTTGCAAAGTCAGCATCTGTTGCAATAAACTTGAACTAAATCAATTCCTTCATATCTTTGTCATGGTTTACTTTCTGCCACAGAATTATAATTTTGTGATAATTCATAAGCTGACATGATTTTTTTTTAAATATTTATTTATTTATACATGCAAGCTGGGGTATAGGCCAGAGGCGTGGGGCGACGAGAGGGTTCACCAGAGACAGAGTGGGGAGCAGAACAGGCAGATCAGAAATACACTGCTGAGGGGGCCTCCCTGGTGGCGCAGCGGTTAAGCGCTGCGCTGTGGAGCTGTTGGCAGCAGCACGGCGAGTTCAACACCCGGCTGGGGAGAATCCCACATGGCGAGGCAGACTTCTCCTGCCTTGCCCGCTGCTCCCCTCAGCATTGTATTTCTGATCTGCCTGTTCTGCTACCCGCTCTGTCTCTGGTGAACCCTCTCACCGCCCCACGCCTCTGGCCTGTACCCCAACTTGTATGTATAAATAAAAAATAAATCTTTAAAAAAAAAAAAAGAAATACACTGCTGAGGGGAGCAGCGCGAGAGGCAAGAGAGGTCTGCCGCACCATGTGGGATTCTCCCCAGTTGGGCGTCGAACTCGCATTGTGCGCTGCCAACAGCTCCACAGCGCAGCGCTCAACCGCTGCGCCACCAGGGAGGCCCCATAAGCTGACATGATTATTATTATTAGTGTAATGATGAAAGTTTAATTATCTTTTTGTTTACATTGCTAAATGAAATGACACTGTTTTGATTCTAAAGCCCTAAAAAACTAGAGCTACCAGTGGAGATGCAAAGGTCAACTCTTAACCATATTATTTAAGTATTGACTAGTGAGTACTGTATTTTCATTTTGGCAAAAGACTTGATGCAATTTGATTAATGAGGCCAATTATGTGCTTTTATAATGGTCTGTTCTATAACGTAGGTCAAAAGTATTATACAAGGAATATTTGCTGATGTCCAGTTTTTTACATGCTTACTGCTTCCTGCACAGCATAAAGCTCAACACTTTTTAATATTAAAGGTCAACCACTCTCTAAAAATTGTCGAAAAAGCAACACACAAGTATACACAGATTATACTGCTTCTATTCTCATTTGGCTCCAAGTGGAACTACGCCAGAAATAGAATTTCTTGACAATATTCAAAAAAACCACTGCCTGGCAAAGTTCATGTTACTAAAACACAAAAGTGGAAATTTCCTGTTACCCAGAATTACATAGAGAAAAGCAAAACTATCCAGTAATAAAAAAAAAATTAAAAGAACTTTGGTAAATAAACTTATGAAAGATTTACATACATGAATGTAAAGATTAACTGCTTATAAATATGGAATTTATAAATACCTAGTTATTTTTGTACTCTGAACTTAGCATATATTAATATTAAAATGAAACTTTAAAATAGGACACAATTTTGTTTAATTTAAAGAAAATTACTTACCAGTGCCTTTATAGTATTTTGTACAGTTACCATATTCAATATCCTCCTTTTTAATATCAAACTGAGGCAAGGCAATTTTTTCTAACTGAACAGGATCTCCTGACTGCCAGATAAATCTTAAATCATCAGTTGTGTAACCAACTACAAACAAAAATAAATAAATAAATATGTTAGTTTGACATATAATTACTAATGCCTTTTAAAATTTCAATAACCCAAATATTCAAGACAGAAAGTGTAAGATATATGAATTGCTATAAACATAAAGAGGTAAAATCTATGGCCACTAATGAAATTATTAGAATGAAAGTTACAGATCATTAGCTTCTAGGAAGAACAAGTTAAAATAGCATACTGCAAGTAGTTAAAATTGTAGAATGTCATGTATAGTAGTTCATTCCTCTATGTCAGAATTCTGAACTGTCATCATTGAGAAAATAGTTTTCTAATGTGTGCATTTACACTCATGCAATCTGCTATCTGAAAATTATCATGGAAAATTAGCACCAAAACACATATATTTGAATAAAAAACTACAAATTTCTCTAAAGGAACTGCATTTCACTGGAGAGCAATAAAAAAACAAAACAAAACAAAACTCCTCAAATGGACATCATTACAAAATCCTGAAGCATGAATGTTGGGCATTGGTAAAGTGGCTAAAATTCCAGAATTCTATGGGGTTCCAAAGCTTGGAGTAGTCTATCATGGAACTCTAAAGTGCACATATTTTTTAAAGCAATACTGTAGTGTATTTTCTAGTAGAATTAAATGTAAATTCATGGTTGGGATTTTTCACACAAACACACACACATGCACATATAGGCACACATGTCTACAATTAATACACAACATGTATACTTATAAGCTTATTTCCACAAAAATCTCATTTTGTAATTAAAAGCAACAAATATTCACATTTAGGGTCCAGTTTTAGTAAATTAAAATAAAAAAACAACCACTAAGTAACTTTAAAATATATAATTTAGCAGACATATGTAAGATATTTCAAAGGTTTATTATACTTTACTCCCCAGAAATAATTCACAGTATAAGATATTTAGGCTAATGATTCCTCATGTCAGTGATAATATTTCAAGTTTTGTTTCCACATTTTATTTGTTTAAATATAATTATGGTAATAAATTAAGGAACATGTTTTATAGGTAATCATTTCTAGTGTATATCTAGACTGAAAAAATTATGATTATGGAAATATAGAATATGTAATTTTATGAAAAATGCATTTTATACATCCTTAGATAATGAATGCACAGTAGGATTTAGAGGCTCGTTTTCAATGCCTTCCAAATTTTCTGATATGAAAATGTCATTTTAGCATCAGAGAAGTTTTATAGGTTAGCAAATTTCTCTTTTATCTTGCCTGTATTATAAATTCAAATGAGGTTGACAAGGGGAATAACAGACATATTCACCTACATGAACTAAACTGAAATTAAGAACCAGAACAAAAAAAGGATTACAAATTAATATTACAGAAGACCTATAATTTACCTAAATCATGTATTCTAGTGGTTATTTGTAATCCAAATAGCTAGTGTTAAAAATGTTAGCTAAGATATTAGCAAAATGTATTGCCTGTATATTTTAAGCATTTTTATTCCCACAGTCACTTAGGGGTACATTTACATACAGCTCTCCAGTTGCATCTTGCAACGTTGTGTGTCCATTGGAAACAAAGTCAAGTCCAGAGGGCATGAAAGAGTAATAGATAACCTGTAAGTAGAGGCAGAGTCTTAGAAATCGCTGAATCTATTTATCTGTGTTCTACATATTTTGAAAGGAAAATGTAAGTGTACAAATGTTGAAGCTAAGAATACCTCATGCTGACAAGGACATCTCCATCCCGAAAAATAAACAGGAGAATATTTTCCTGGGTTACATCATGAAAATTGGCACTTTTTTCATTTGCAAAAAATAAATCAGGTTTCCATAGACACTTGTACATTGTGGGATCCACAGTCAGTGCATCTGAGCCCCGAAAATCACTGGGGAGTTTCAGTCTAGGATCATTCCATTTCTGTCTCAGGAAGATGTTAACTCTGTAGTCCTGGAAAAGATGTGTGTATAGGTGTGATTTTATTATTTTTAAGAATATATTCAGCACCAGAATAAAAAGGTTTCAATGATTAGCAGCGGATATTTTTGTTCAAATATCAACCAGGACCACAGCAGATCAGTCTCTAAGTCAGAGCTCCACCAACAGTAAACACACATACACAAGATCCTTGTGCTTATCCACTTACTTTCTAAGGCTGTTTCCATAAGACTTGCTAGCTCAAATGTCAAAATCGAACTTTACCAATCTTATATTAACACAAACACCAATTGCAACGGTTGGTCAGGTAGTAGTATCATAAAAGCATGAGAACTGCTAAAATTATTACCATTATTCTTTCAAGAAAAGTAGAATAAAATTTAGTTTAAAGAGATTAATAGATAAAATGGGTAAGAAGCAAAGGAAAATATTTCTATTTGTCTCTTACTAAGTAGCAAACTACAAAAATAATATAGTTACATATATATGTGTGGATATATATGAGATATTATATAGTATATATTATAATATCTATCATTTTTTAAATAATATATATTCTTAAAATGGAAAAAGAAAGGCTATCTTTGACTATTCATATCTGCCCAAATGAAAGGCCATCTACCTCAAATGATGAGGACCCTGACAAATGTGTACTAAAATATTGCTTCTTGGCAAAAGTTTTTCTCCATTCCATTCAAACATGCATGGCCCTCTGCTTATGAAGGAATACAGAAGATCAATCATTTTATAATAAAATGATATGCTATCTTAGCATCAATTATGCCACATTATTGTGATCCACTTGATATTACTTTGAACACAAGACCCAATGTAAAATTATTTTCTAAAAAGCTTCCTTGAAATGATCTGCCAAAATCATCAGTATTCTAAAATTATATACACTAAAAACTATTCCATTCCTTCTGTACATACTATGTCTTATCAGGGTATATCACCAAAAACTACATCTTTAAACTGCTTCATTTAAAATACACCATCACAATATAATGATAAAATGCTATGCCCTTAACTTGTCATCAAGAGTCAATATGAAAAATAACCAGATAAGATTGCCAATCTATCTTTATAAGTTTGTTATTAAAACCTTGGCTCCTTCCTTTGTGAATGACTATTACATCAAAATACACAAGGTGAATTCTTTATGTATTTAATTTTTCATTAATTTACATATGTATAACCACAATATCATTATATATCTGTTTACTATGTTTTAGACCTATTTAGTCTAAGTATGTTACAAAAGTACATATATTCCTCAAAGTTTATTCTATGAAAATGCTCTCCTTATGATTTAATGTGCTCTTTATTCCTGGGAAGTAACACTTAAGTGTCTCAGCATGCTTACTATCTGGCAGGTAGGGAATGAATCTTGGTATGACTGTCATTGCATGGCTGTTGTACATTTAGTTCTAGTTCAATTATTTCTTTATATCTTTTGTTATTATTATTTTCCACCTCAAATCCTTTCTAGAAATAGAGATGAGTGAAAATTAAAGAAAACTTGAGATTATCACACACTTGATAAGAGCCTTTCAGCCTTATTTGGTATAATGCCCAAACACTTTTGCCAGTAAAGCTTCTAGAATCAAGAATTTTCACTTTGATATAATACTAGGCTTTCTTAGAAATGTTTTATATATATATATATATATATATATATATATATACATATACATATATATAACATATATATATGGAGAAAGAGAGATACAAATATTAAGTTATCTTAAATATTCTTTATCTAGACCAAAAACAATAACATTTTGGAATGAATGCTGGTATGATTCTCAGTTATTATTTTCTAAAGACCTTACATCACATCAACATTTTGTAATAATATTCAAGATATATGACAGGAATTAAAGCAACACTGACTTTTAACTGCAGGATAATTAAAAAAGAAGTCATCCTGCAATGTCTCAGGTGGAACTTCAGACATTAAATCTGCATTATATTGAATTTCCTTTAAAATCATCACACACACATACATTCTTTGGGGAGCATTATTGTACATTCCACCTATTTCCAAAATGATATGATTAACTGTTCTAAGGCTATTCATTAAAATTATTTTTCTTTTTAAGTTTTTAATAACTATTCTAATAGTGTTTCTCCATATGAAGTTCATTTTTCTAAATCCTTCTTGAAGTCTAATCAATGTTTCCACATGAACTAATAATGTATTTATATCATTTTATCAGTGTATTAACTACAAAGCATCTTAGTGAGCAGAAAGCTGTTTAGTACAGAGAAAAGTCCTACGTAGCATCAGAAGCTTTGATTAAAAAAAAAAAGCTGTGAGAAAAATTACAAATGATATATTAATGTTTTAATTTACAATCTACCACCCCTTTTTAAATGCTGTCATAAATGACTTTTAAAAATCACATTAATCAAATTATAAAGCGTAGAATAATGGAATCAGTATGTGCTTAGAAATATCAAAGTCCTGATTTAAATATAAGTTCTGAACTTGGCATCTTTGACCTCAAATAAGTCTTAACCTCTATGAATTTAGTTTCTTAATATAAAAAAATAAGGATACAAAGATCCTAATGTGATAACTAAAATAAAATATAAAATGTGAAAAAATTAATATAGTACCTGTTTTAAGGTAAATTAGTTTAATTTCCATGTTTCAAACCTGGGAATCCAACCACAGAATACATCACACACTTTCAAAATACATTTATGTAATTTTTTAAAAAATATATATTTTTATTGTAAATTACTCCTAAATCCCTAAGTAATTGACTTTTTGGTCCATTCATTCCATTCAAAAATCATTTACTAACTAGATATTTCTTTCATGCTCTGGATACTAACTATTATCTGTGAGTAATCCCTAACTTTATAGAAATAACTATAGAGGATATTGACAATCAGTGACATATAAAACAATTTAAATGGAATAGTCTGCAACAGAAGCATGTAATATAAACTATGAGAATTAATTGGAACTAACCAAATGGAGGATGTGAAGATGCTGGCTTCATCTGGCATGTATTCACAACTATATTGCAGCAGCACAGTGAACAAACCTGCACTATAAATGAATGACGACAGCTTGCATAGAGCAACAGTCCAGCAGAAAAAAGTAGGAAAAACTATCATTGACCTGTGTCTCTAGAAATACTGGATCAGTACAGCTCACAAAAAGAGGGGCAGCTGCTGTACCTGTAGAGATTTCAAGATGGCAACTAAGCCTATGAAATGATGTTCTACATCATAGGTAACCAGATGACTGCAAATTAGAACAATGAGAGCTAGCACCACATTCCGAGTAGAATGGCTAAAATGCAAAACAATGACAAACCAAATGGGAAGAGAATCTGAAGGAACAGGGACTCTCATTCGTTGCTGATAGGAATACAAAATTTTACTGCCACTTTGGGAGACTATTTAGCAACTTCTTACAAAGTAAAACATAACCTGAACCATCCTGTACTCCTTGTGATTGACCCAAAGGAGTTCGAAAATTTAAACCTAAACAAAAACCTACACTCAAGTGTTTTACTGCAGCTTTATCGAACATTTTCAAAACTTGGAAGCAACCAAGTAGTCCTTCAGGAGGTGAATAGATAAATAAATTATGGTACATCCAACAGTGGAATGTTATTCAATGCTAAAAAGAAATGTGCTACCACACCATGAAAATACAAGGAGGAAACTTAAATCCATTTTACTAAATGAACAAAGTCAATCTGAAAATGCAGCAACACATAGTATGATTCAAACTATATGGCATTTCTAAAAAAGGCCAAACTGTGGGAATAAGATTAGTGGTTTCCAAGGGATAGAGGGGAAGAAGAAGAATGAACAGATGGAATACAGAGGATTTTTAGGACAGTAAATTTCTTCTGTATGAAACTATAATGGGGATACATGTCATCACACATCTGTCAAACCCCATAAAATATAGAACACCAAGAATAAATCCTAAAATAAATAATGAACTTCAGTTTTTGATGTGTCAATGTAAGTATATAAATCATAACAATATACTACTTAAGTGGGTATGATAATTGGGGAGGGTGTCTTTCAATGGGGTGGTAAGGAATATTTTGGATTTCTCTGTATTTTCTGTTCAATTTTCCTGTGAACCTAAAACTGCCCTGAAAAATAGTCTACTTTCAAAAAATGAATGCAAAAACTACTATAAGCCAAAAAAAGGGAGTAAATACAATGTCATTGAAAATCACCCAAATTTTGGAGATCAGACTAAAAGATTATTTTTTCTCTTTAAATACCATGCTAAAACATTCTCTAGCAAGTCCTCCTAAAGGATGTGTGATTGTCTAGGAAAATATACTTTGCTTGAGTTGCCATTTTCTATTAATTAAGACTCAAGCTCTTTAAATTGGATAACTTAGAGAAGACTGGTAAATTACAAATTATTTTTTTATCTGGTAGAGATGCAAATGATCCCTGTCAGGTAGAAAGATATTTCCAAAGATTATGCCTTCATTGCCTTGTGGAACATTTACAGATCTGTATCTAATTTAGCAGTCTAATTTCAGTACTCTTGCTTTCACTTCAGTTTTCTGAATTCTTCATTGAATCAGCTTTACTATCTGGCTGGCTGCATTAATGCGTGAAATAAATCACTGACATGTCCTCACTATATGCATGTTTTTTACTTTTCAAAAATTGTACTTTGTCCTAAAATATTAAACAGGATTTCCATATGATCTCACAATTCCACTGCTAGGAATGGACCCCAAAGAATCAAAACCAGAAACGACAACAGACACTTGCAGACCCACGTTCACAGCAGCATTTTTCACAATAGCCAAAAGGTGAAAATAATCCATGTGTCCATCAACAGAAGAAAAGATAACCAGATGTGGTATTTTCAAGGACACACTATGGAATATTAGTCAGCTATAAAAAAAGAACAAAATTCTGATATTGGTTATAACATAAATGAAACGTGAAAACATTACACAAAATAATCAAGACTGAAGAAGAGTTTGTCCAATTACTACTTAGATTGAGAATGTAATGAAAAACTAACCCTGGGGAAGGTAAGCATCTAAATAGCTTATTCTGTATTCTATGGATACATAGGAAGTACCCAGCATATTTCTATTAAATACAGAACTGAAGAAATGATTTCTGGGACATACTGACATGTTAGGATATCTGCCTAGCATTATTCATGGAATGAACTTAAATTTTTCCTAAATCAATTGATAAAAATGACAAATTACAGGAAGGAGAAAATAAAACCTGGAAATGTCTCATTCTATGTACTGCTTAATACTTTTATGATGCTTAATCACCAATAATTCTGGATAAAATACCTAGAAGGAAAGAAAACAAAGAGGGAAATATTCATAATAAATTATTCTTCATTTTAAGGTTAGAGACAAAAAAGTGACTTTAACGAAGAGGCAAAGATAGCATATTTTAACTACTAAAACCAGCTTTTCCTTCAAATAATGTCCTTATGATAATTAATGCCAGTGAGTTTATAGCTGCACTGCTGTAAGCTCAATATACCACATAAGTTTTAAGTCTCTAATGTAATCCTTTTTAATGGCATATTTTTTTGTAGAGCAGAGTTGTATTACCATGAGCAACACCAAAAAGTTGGAAATTTCTTACTTTGACCTACCATTTTTGATCTTTGTCTTATTTCATCATGAAAGTGTTTCAAAGATGTTTCTCTATTAGTTATGGAGCTTCTTTCTTATTATGATGATTCAAGTCAAGTCACAGCAAGCTTCTATATCTTTTAAGGATGTTTTAAAACTTTACAATTTAAATTAATAGTTTGAGTTCAACAGTCATTACCAGATAAAAGCTCATTAGTAAGTATGCTTTAGTTAATGTTTTATGAGCATTTCTAAGTAATTGCTAGTTATTGGCATTTCAAATGCTCTATATTAAGATAACTATCTTTGAAACCTATTTATTTTCATTTTCAATTATTCAATCACAATAATTATAGCTCTGTCGTTTATTTTGCAATGAACAAATTCCCATCAGAAACAGACTTCTTTTATCAGTGGGAAATTACTTAATTGTTTTTAAAGAACATGGTGACAAATACTATTCATTGTTCATTCCAAATAGCACACTATTAGTCATTATCTGGAAAATGAATGTTCGCCAAAATTTTCAGTACCAATTAACATCCAAATTAAACTATTTCTTCAAGGCAATAAAATATTTCACAATACATTAAAACTGATTAAGTTTCATTAATAATATTTTAATATTAAAAACAATTTATATTCGACATTGTTTTCAGGATAGTTCTTCTAGTGACTTGTCATTTTTACCTCATTGCCAATATGCAAAATTTAACTCAGTTTGATAAAAAAAAAAAGAGTAGCATTGAAGGTAATGAGGGAGATCAGCTCTCATAGCATCTGGCAGCAGTGTAATTAAAGTTCTGTCAACAGAGCTATTATAAGTCTGTTTTAAAAGGATTTGAAATCAGCATTAGTGAAGTTAGAAGTTTCATGTAAGAACTGCTAGTTAATAACATGCCAATAAAAATTCTTAGTTTGTATTTTAGTTATTTTTCTCAGTAAGCCTTTTTTTTAAAGTTTTTAGTTAAATATTGTTTAATAACACCTTATTAAAGCTTTTCTAAGCCTATGCCAATATTCCATTTTTATTAGGGTGCCTGCTAGGGGGTGCAATGGTGCTATATTAACTTATAAAATCCCCAAGATTAGAAGTCTGCTGGACTGGACATATAGAAAGTGCCCAACACACTTCTATTAAATATAGCAGTGAAGAAATTATTTCCGGGACATTTGACAGGGTTAGGTTATTTGCCCAGCATTACGCATAACATTGACTTAAATTTCTCCTAAATCAATTGATAAAAAAATGGCAAAATATGGGAAGTAGAAAGTAAAACCTGGACATTTCTCATCCTATTCATTGCTTAATACAATACTTTATGATGCGTAGACACCAATGCTTCTGAACAAACATCTAGAAGGAAAAAATTATAAAGAGGAAAGTACTCCTGATAAATGATTCATGTTAAGGTAGATATAACAAGTGACTTTAACAAAGAAAAGAGACATAGATAGTATATTTTAACTACTAAAACAGCTTCTCTTTCAGCTTCTCTTTCTTATTATGATTAAATTTAATGAGAGTTTTTAGCTATCATTAAATAAGAAACAACTGATTGTTCTGGCATTTCCAAATACATAAAAGGTTATGCAGAGAATCAGACAATCTTCCAATAGCATTTGGGGAAAAGTTATATGTAATCAGATAATCCTACATTATGAGCTTGTCTAGCACTTCCTATTGCTGCTGTCACAAAATTACCAAAAACGCAGTGGCTTAACAGACCACCAATTAGTATCTCACAGTTCTGGAGCTGAGAGCATCAAAATTAGTTTCACTGGGCTGCAGACCAGCGTTTGCAGTCTGGTTCCTTCTGGGGGCGCTGAGAGAGAATCCTTTTCCTTGCTTTCTTCAAGCTGTAGAAACCACCAGCATTCCTTGAATGGTGGCTTCTTCCTTCCATTATCCAGCTTCACTGCAGTGCTGCTGACTCTGTCCTCCTCCTTCCCTTTCAAAGGGCTTTAGTGATAATCCAGAGCCAGGATAACCATCCCAATCTCTAGATGCTTAAGTCAATCACACACCACACAGTCTCTTTCACTTTATGAAACAATATACTCACAGGTTCCAGAGATTAAGGAATGGCTATTTTGGGGGGATCATAATTTATCCTACCACAGGGCACAAACCCCGAAGATGAATAAAATAAGGGGAAAATGAATTCAAAACCATTTTAAAGTTTGTTTATCTAAGATGTAAAATTTAAAAACTTGGAACATGCGTGTCTAATGTTACTTGTTCTATAAGAAATAAAATCATGTTGTGAAGTATATAACAAAAGCGACAAATGTAAAGATAAGAAAGTAAAATAAGATTTAAGGGAAGGGTTTAAATCTATGAAGGGAAATATGCAAAATTGTTGTTAAAACAACAAAGGTGAGCAATTGCTAAAAACTAGGACTAAGGGCCTCCCTGGTGGCGCAGCGGTTGAGTGCTGTGCTGTGGAGCTGTCGGCCGCTGCGACGCGAGTTCGACACCCGGCCGGGGAGAATCCCACATGGTGCGGCGGATCTCTCCTGCCTCGCCTGCTGCTCCCCTCAGCAGTGTATTTCTGATCTGCCTGTTCTGTTCCCCACTCTGTCTCTGGTGAACCCTCTCGCTGCCCACGCCTCTGGCCTGTGCCCCAGCTTGTATGTATAAATAAAAAAATAAATCTAAAAAAAAAAAAAAAACTAGGACTAAGCATTTTGAGCTGACCCCTATGTGATTTTTTTTTCCCTTGGGAATGACTTTGTTGTTCAAAAGAGTTGAAGACTATTATTAAACAAGAAATTAGGAGCAAAAAGGCAAAGAACGTCTGGCAGGATCATGAATTGTAGTGCAACAATAATTCAGTATAATTACAAAGCATGCCTAAACCGAGGAGAGAGAATGGATTGTATAAACAGGCTTTTATTTCTGTGAAGGAGCTCGTAGGTATTTCTGATGAGGCAAAGGGCTTGTGTATAGATTATTACAATAAACCATGATATCAAATGTTTCCATCATGAATGCACACATTTCACATTTCAATTACGAAAATCTCACTGCTCTAAGTTGAAGGTAAGGATTGAATGGAAAAATCAACAAGTGTTATAAGCATAACTGTATAGCAGATGCTCTTGAGACTCTAACAAACCACTCTTCTTACTGGTTTGCATGTCTTATTTTAGTTGTCAAAAGCAGCAGCATTTAAACTGACAAAATTAGAAGTGACTGCTCTAGCAACTTCAAATTAGGATGATTCCATTTACTTGACAATTTGGGGGATGTTACTATTAAATCAGTAAATACCACTTATAGTGTTAAATTATACTCTACAAAAAAATGTAAGGTAGCAGAATGCAAAAGAACACACAGATTTGAGAAATAGGAACTAGAAAGCTATAAAGTGAGACCATAAAACAAGCTGAAGGAACATATAACTGAGGAGGTGTGGAAGGGCTTAAGGACTATTTATATGGCTGTAATTTTTCCTCCACCACATAATTATGGTTTGCAAATAAATGTGAGATTACTTTTAGTTTAGTCAGAAATATTTAGCATCTGAATTTAAAAATCAGACATGAATAAGCACAAAAGAATGTTTTTCAAATAGAGTTGGTTAAAACTCCCTAACAACAATGTTAAAACCTGTCACCTTGATTGCTCCTTTGTTCGATAATCAACTTTATACACTCAGAGTGGGTTGCCCTCTCTCTGCAGAAGTTGCCCTACATCTGTCTGCCACCTGACTTGCAGCTATTTATAGTACATCCTCCCCCAAGCTCTGTGTTCTGCCTAGTGCTTTCTGGAATAAGTAACTGACAGCAGAGGAAGAAAGGTTTGACTTGGGAGTAAAGTGCAAGGCACTATTGAAGCTTCTCAAATTTTAGGATTTCTTTATTTCAGCAGGTCTGTGTGTGAGAAACTTTCTAGAAGGTTATCAGTAAATAAAACACAACTGTACAAAGGCACTACTAATTAACATATAAATGTTTTGGTTTCTCGAGGGTGAGATTCTATTGTGACATGTTATATTAATTTGTATACTCATGGTAAACCATCTCCATCAGCAAGCTGTTATGTTTGGAGATGTTATGCCAGGAACTATAGTGTTGCTCTATTTTTGTATTTTTCACTCTTTTAGCTAACACTTCAAATATACCATATATATAAGCACAGGTCTGTGTGATACCACAACACACTGTCCATGCTTATGTTTCTGTGAACATGATCCCAGCATTTAGACAAATCTAATACTCTCTGCTTTTTCAGTTTCCCACTTCTAGTTTTATTTTTAAGAAACCTACTCTCTGGCTATTATCAAAAAGACAGGAGATAACAAAGGTTGGCAAGGATGTGGAAAAAAGTGAACCTTTGCCAGCTATTGGTGGGAATGTAAATTGGTGCAACTGCTATGACAAACAGTATGACCTTTTCTGAGGAAATTAAAATAGAATGACCATATGATCCAGCAAGCTTCTTCTGGGCATTTATATAAAGCAAACAAGACCATTATCTCCAAGGGATACCTGTACTGCCCTGTTCACTGAAGAATTATTTACAGTAGCCACTGAATAGAAAGAAACAAAGTGTCTGTCAACAGATGAAGTGATTGGGAAATTAACAGAATTTTATGTAGCCGTGGGGCCTCCCTGGTGGCGCAGAGCACTGTGCTGTGGAGCTGTCGGCAGCAGTGACGCGAGTTCGACTCCCAGCCGGGGAGATTCCCACATGGCGCGGCAGAACTCTCCTGCCTCACCTGCTGCTCCCCTCAGCAGTGGATTTCTGATCTGCCTGTTCTGTTCCCCACTCTGTCTCTGGTGAACCCGCTCACCGCCCCATGCCTCTGGCCTGTACCCCAGCTTGTATGTATAAATAATTTTTTTTTTAAAAAGAATTTTATGTAGCCTTAAAAAAAAAAAGACAATCTTGTCCTCTGCAACAATGTGGAGGAGACTGAAGGGAACTTTAATGCATAAAATAAACCAGACAGAAAAAGACAGATACTTCATGGTATTATTTATATGTTTAAAAAAAAAAACTGAACTCAGAAACAGGAAGTAGAAAAATGGCTGCAGGGTAAATAAAGTAAAGTTGGTAAAAGGGTACAAACATCAGTTATAATAAATTTGGTGGAACTAGTGTATAAAATGGTGCCTATACTGCTAACAGTATATTGTATAATTGAAATTTGTTAAAAGATTAGGACTTAAATGTTCTCAAAAACAAACAAGTAAAGAAGGGTAAAGAAGTGAGGTGGTAGGCCTCCCTGGTGGCACAACGGGTTAAGCGCAGCACTAGGAAGCTATCCAGAGCCACTGAAGCACAGGTTCGGTCCCCAGTCAAGGAGATTCCCACATGGTGCAGCAGACCTCTCCTGCCTCTCCTGCTGCACCCCTCAGCAGTATAGTTCAGTCAATCTGCCTGTTCTGCTCCCTACTCTGTCTCTGGTGAATCCTCTTACCACCCCACACCTCTGGCATAAACCCTAGCTTGTATGCATAAATAAATAAAAATTATTAAAAAAAATAAAGAAGTGAGGTGGTGGTGGTAGAAGTGGCAGTTAACTTTATGGCTGGAATTTTTCACAATGTTATATGTAGAATAAATCATATACACCTTCAATATCTTACAATTTTATTTCTCAAGTATACTTTAATAAAACTGAAAAAACAAATAAGTCTACCCAGGTGATTGGAAGAAATAAAAAAAGAAATAGCCCCTATTAATGTTACTCCCATCCTCGCATGTATATTCTAGCTTCCCTCCTGAGTTATCACTATCATTTCTGACCAGGTAGTATTTGTAATAGGTAATGAAGAACAAGTTTTGTCTAGATCATCGTTTTTCTTTATAAGAGTTCTTAATGTTATCTATAAATCTTAATAGTTTGTGTCTTTCCTAAGTGTTATGCAATAAGGTATTAGGGTATTTGGTATTTGTTTTTGAAAAAACTAAGCAAATCTATAAAATATGACAATTGGCACATCTATAAAACTGTTTTATAGGGATTATGAAAGAAACATTGCTGAAAGCAAAAAAATAATAATTAGGATTAAGCAGAATATTTAAGTCTATTTGATGAGTTTGTTTCTGGTTCTGAATATTTAAGCTGTGTTTGCACAACACAAAGTGAAAGACAAATTGTTTTTTATCCAGGTTAATTTAACAAGATAAATAGCAAATACAAATAATTTGTTTTCTCTGAATAAGGGTCTCTAAAATTTCCAAAATTACTACTGGACTTTAACTCACTTTGTGTTAGATAAATAGCAGAATTTATGTGGTCTCTTAATCAGTATATAAACTATATATTCAATATTGAGTGCATATTCTATATTTCATAGAAAATGAAGACATAGAATACATTATTCCTGAAATAATTAAGAAAATTATAGGATACCAGACCATAAAAAGAATCACACAAAAATAGCTGAATTTCAGTGAAGTTACAAGATTAAAAAACAAATGACAGAGATGAAAGACCTGGATGGAAAAGAGGGTATAAAGTGAGGCAGCCTAGTCATAAAAGGCTCTGAACAGAATACAAGAGATTAAGATCAGAAATAAATAGTAGGGCAAAAAACCCAGGATGAGAACTGGTTGATTCTGGTCCCAGAAATACTCTGGGCTAGCTACCATGATTAATCTGTGCAGGAGAGCCATAAGAGATTCCTTAGAAAATATAAAATATTTTACTATACCCCTCAAATACTCTACAAGAGTTCTCTCTATTCTAACACTTTGTTCTCCCAGGTATTTTCAAGTAGATGCAATAAAGTAATACTGATGGAACCTAGAGAAGTTTAGGTATCTGTATTTGGAAGTCACCCAATACTCATTAAAGAACAGATACATTAAAGATACCTACTCAGCTATGACACATTGCAGCTTTATGCAAATAAGAAAACAAAAAACAATAAAACCTTGCTTAGGTGCCCCAAAAGAGATGTTTCCAACAGGTTGTAACATCTTGACAGTGTAGTTTTAGGATCAATGCAGTGGCATTATGAAGTAAAAAACAGGATACTGAGAAGAGTATAGGGACCCAATAAATCTCTTTAATGTTTCTCTTACTTTGGCAAATTGAAATGAGTCTTGGCTAGATGAACCCATCTTCAGTTAATGTGTTCTGCACTTGTTTGTCGAGTGATGCATGGTGGTCTATACCTTATTTCAGAGCTGTGGTCACCAGGGATATACACTGTTTTTCTATGTCACTTAGGTGAACCAGAGTTGCTGGAAGTGGATTTTGGACTTGATTCCAAAATCCTCTTTTTAATAATTCTCTAAAATTATATATCTACACAGTGCCAAAAACCCTCAGTTATTCAAGGGCTAAATACATGCTTCTATAAACAATAAATAGATGGTAACATTTTCATCACAGTTGATCTAAAAATAGGTATCAAATATGTAACACAATATACAACTGCTTTTATAACCTACTATGTTGCTACAAGAATAAATAACTATATATGTAAATCATTCTTTCTCTAGTCTGAGATCTAACTTAAAAAATTCTATTGTGCTCTATGCATTACAAAGTATCTTAAAAGAATACAAAAATCTGGGGCATCGTTCTCCCATGCGAAGTATTATTTTATTTTAGCATGTGTTTTTTTTAAAGAGCACAAATATTCATTTTTTTGGTATTTATTTATATATATTTTACATCATTGTTCATATTTGTACAACGTTTGCTTTCTTTTCACAGTGTAGTCCCCCTAGAATTTCCATCACCAGTTCACCCATGTACCATCGCCATCGTTCCTTGTGAGAGCACAAATATTCTAATAAATGATCGAATATTCTAAAACATCACAAAGCAAGGAGATTTTATTGGATATATTTTGAGAAGCTAATTAGCAATGCTATCACTCAGGAAGTCTCCAATGACACTCTGCAGTTGTCTTTGCCCCCGATATGCAGCTCTTCGTGGGGAGTGGCCACACCCCACATCTCTCTTTTCTGTTCTTTTTTATATATAGCTGATTTTATTTATTTATTTATATCCTTTACATTTTGTCTTCTCTGTTCTTTTCAAGACAGGATCTTGCTTGTCCCTCCCCCCTCCTACTCTTCATTAGTCTTTCTCCTCACTATATAAGCTTTTCAGGGGACTCTGCTGTCTTTATGATAATCAATTTTCCTCCTTGCTTTTCACAATTCTCTATTCCTAAGATCACATAATAAGCACAACGGAGTAAAAAGAGATTCTTGTCAAAAAATGGGGGAAGAAAATGTGAACACTTACAATGTTTTTGAATTCCATACATATAACCATATTAGAGGAAAAAAAGTTGTTCCAGAATATAAATTGTCCCTTTCCCACGTTATCCCGCAGTTGTTCAGAGTGATTTTATTAATTCCTCTAAGTTTGTAAGTTTTAATGTAGTATTATTAGAATTTTAACTTGAATTGCAAAATTTTATAGGTACTGAAATAACTGATTTAGCAAAACCTTGGAATTTGTATATTTTATACTAGGAGAGAACATGCACTTTTCCCCTCAAAGTTACTCCTTACTTTTCAATTGCAATAATAATTTTACTAACCTCTAGTTAAGATTTTGATAATTAAAAATATTAAGTCAATTGTAATCTTACCATTGTTGTCTCTTGAATAGATCCAAAACTGTTGATAAAAATGTTGACTACTACATCAACAGGAATGCCTATGAATAAAAAATTAAGGATATATTTAGTAGTTGTAAAAAACTTGGTCAGAATATTCATATTTTTATGACTTATACATTTGAATTTTTTGTTTTTTTCAGTCCACATGGGATGTAAAATTATAAATGTGTGGTCTCAGTATAACACATTCACAAGTGATATTAACTTACTTTTCTAAATAGGGATCATAATGTAAATAAAAAATCAGTTAAAATAAATATATTAATGTTATTTATTCAGAAATATTTATCTCTTAAATTGTATGTAATCTGAGGAAAAAGATGTCTAAAATTTTTAAATTAAATTGCTACTTTTACCTTAAAATATTAATCTTTCTTAGAAAGTATTACAAATGTTTTTTTAATTTTATAATCATTTCAAATTCTTATTTTAATTTGTTAAGCAAAATTCAATATTTTGCTTACAATTACCACAGTTTGATTTTTGATTTATGAAAATGTTAAGCTAGTCAGACCTATAAAGAGCCATTAAAAATATTTTTGCCTGACCTGTTGGGGTAATTTGAAGGTTCATAGAGTGAGACTAAGGTATAATGTTCCAAATTTCTTTCTTTCTTTCTCTTTCTTTTTTTTCTTTTGTGAGCTGCTGGTGGGGCTAACAAAGGGAAAATGTGAACTTAGCCTTTTAGCCACAAAACCACTGACTGATGAAAAACAGGTGGTGAATCAATATATAGTAGACACGTGACAACCCAGACCAGGGCTGCTGTTGAAAGTAAGTGAATAGGTTCTGGTAATGAATAACCCCCCCTGTTTTTACAACATAGTTGTATGACTTCATGACTAGAAGCAGCTGCAGACTTGTTTTTTGTCTGTAAAGAGAAAAATAATCAAGCCTTATAATATTAATCTGATCTACATTAATACCTGTCCATTACTAGCAATGAGGATTACACTTTTGCAGAGGAGGAGATTTTTTTTTTCCCTATAACTTGTCCTAACTTATCAAGAGGACAACATAAAGGAAAAGAAAAAAAAAGCACAACTGTATAATCTTCTCATGACTTTTATTGCAAGTATGCTATTATTTTGTTGAATTAAAAACAATTTATGTTGTAGAAGACATAATCACTTTTATTTACAAAGCTAACATATTTTTTAAAATCATATGGGCATCTTTTTAAGCAAAAGGGTAGAGGGTAGTTTTGTTATCAATGTGAAATGCTAACAAAGAGTAAAACAAAATCTAAACATCCTCCAGAACTGTTCACTTTCCCTAAATGAGTGTATGTGAATTCTCCTACAAATTATAATTTGCAATATGTAAATCAGATCTGCATCCAGACCTAAATTTTAAATCACCAAGAGTAAGAAAGTTACAGTTACAGAGAGTTGTCTATTAATTCACAATATACCATTTTTGTTATTTTTTAAACCGGGGACCATATAATTCTATTAGAATTAATATTTTGCCTTGAATATTTTTGGCATTAAATTGATCTAACTCTAAACACATTATAGGATAGTTACATATCTATTTGAACTCTTATTGTTTTGAATATTACAAATAAATGGATGTATACAGATAAAATTAATTTTTAAAATGCAAAGAATGTAGTATCTCTTGTAGAAAAACAAACCTTTGAAATTTGGTCTTATTCTGGGGTCATAACTGACCAATAACCTATTCAATATATTGCTAGTCGAGTTGGCAGGTACTCGGGCAAGGTCCTCTGCTGACTGCTGGCTAAAGAGAAAAAATAAAACAAGACAAAACTTTGATAAGTATTTAAAAATATCAAGCAAACAAATGGGTCATTTTCAGTTGAGAAAAATTGCTTTTTTGAAATAAGTGCATAACATGCCATAGTTTTACCAACTAGAAGGGAATAAAAAGTATTAGACCTTGTTGGAAGTCCAAGAGATTTGTCAAAAATAAGAGTGAAAAAAAAACTTAAGCACTTAATTTTACCAGATGAATAAAATAGTATCCCAAATACTCTATTACTTTCATTTAAATAAAATTAAGCAGGCATTTTGCTTGTCCATCATAATTGAGACAAGCATAGAGAGAGTGAAGATGATATAACAGCAAAAGAAAATCAGCAAAAATAGTTTTTGAATAATATATAACAGTATCCTTCTGCCTAAGCATAGAAAATATGTGAATACTGTAGGATGACATAACTAGAAAGATAGACTAAGTATTCATAAAACCACAGACTAAGTATTCAAAAAACACTGATAATTATAAAATCATATCTAAGAATATACAAAAAATGTCCTCCTTATTGAGTGAAATATTATCCCAGGGAGGAAATGCTAAAAAAAATTTTCTATATTACCATATCAATTAAACAAGGAAGATTCTCTTTAGAGTTATAAGATATATCTCTTTCATATATATAAAACATATATGCATATTATATACCTATATAAGATATATGTGCTACATATATATATATATATACATACATACATATATATATATGAACATGTATTAGTCAAGACTGGGAACCATACAGTCCTGCTAGAATTAATATTTTGTGTTGAATATATTTAACATTAAATTGTTCTGAATATGTGTGTGTCTATCTACCCACCTATTTATAACCTATCTAGCTATATTTGTTGCTATTGTTGTTGAACTTGACCATTTGTAGTTGCTTAAGATCACTTAAAAAACATGTACTTCCTTGGAAACAAATGAAAAATGTTGGTTTTTTATTTATATATACATATATATTTTTTACATCATTGTTCATTTTTGTACAATGTATGCTTGTTTGCTTTCTCCTTACAAATGAAAAATGTTTTGTTGCTTATTGTTTGTTTGGTTTAGTTTGTTTTACTACACATAGTCTTGCCATGTAATCATATCCCCAAGCTTAAAAAAGTTCATGACATGGCAGACCTCTCCTGCCTCGCCCGCTGCTCCCCTCAGCAGTGTATTTCTGTCCATCTGCCTGTTCTGCTTCCCACTCTGTCTCTGGTGAACCCTCTCGCCGCCCCACATCTCTGGCCTGTACCCTGGCTTGTATGCATGAATAAATAAATCTTTAAAAAAAAAAGTTCATGACAATCACAAGGAAAATTAGATCTATACTCAGAGTATCCAACACTGTGATAAAAGTCCCAATTTCATAAATGATATTAATTTATGTGAAGCACTCTTAGATTAATAGACTTGGCTTTGTTCTGAAATCCAGCTCTTACCTGTCAGGAAATTCTGTTTTAAGTTAATTATCATACAATCTGCTGAGTGAGATAACCACTACCTTTGGATTTGACAGATACAAAGAAGTTTGTGTAATATCTTAAAATACTATGAATTGGTACAAATAACAATTTCAAGTTGATGTCTGATATTAAAAAAATGAGAGAAAATCAATTACTTAAATCTCATTTAGGTATTAGGAGACTATACAGATTTTTAAAATTGCTTCTTATGGCCTTAGTGGCTCCAATATCAGAGTTGCAGAGACTTTCAGACTGGTAATGAGATTTTTCAATGCCTTGCAGGTGAAATTGTAACCTCAGTAGAATCAATTGTCATCCCTTATCAAAAGACAGAAGACTCTAAAGAGAATGAGGTTATGTGGGAAAATTGGATATTAGGATGCAAATTAGTGTTCAAACCCCTATGCACATTTTCTCATTCACAGGAGGAAAACAGAATTGATTGATTACAAAATACACTTGTATTGGATCAATTAAGTGTTGTTAGTATTGTGACTCTTGATTTAAAATCCTTTACAAGTACATTCCTTCTAAACAATAAAATGACTAGACAACATTAGCACTAAATTTTGTAGTCAAGAACATTCCAGTCTGGTTTTTTTTCTTTGTCCAGCTATGAAAGGTGGCTGAACGTGACGCTCTACAATATGACTTCTTAGCATAGGATTATTTAGAACTGAAGACACTGGAAAAGAGCAAATGCAGGGAGAGGCTTTCTCTTAACCCCTCTAATCTGCCTATGAGGAAGATCTTTAAAAAGTAATTCTATTGTAGTTCCATATGAATTTCATCAGTAGTCGATCTATTTCTTTGAAGAATGTCATTGAGATTTTTATTGGAATAGCATTGAATCTGTAAATTGCTTTTGGTAGGATTGCCATTTTGATAATGTTAATCCTTCCAGTCCATGAGCAGGGGATGCCTTTCCATCTTCTTGTGTCTTCTTCTATTTCTTTCAACAGAGTTTTGTAGTTTTCTTTGTAAAAGTCCTTTATGTCTTTTGTTAGATTTATTCCCAGATATTTGAATTTTTTGGTTTCGAATTTGAAGGGGATGGATTTCTTAATTTCTTCTTCTTCAGACTGGGTATTTGCATATAGGAGGGCTACTGATTTTTGTGCATTGATTTTGTATCCTGCTACTGTACTGAACTGGTCTATTATTTTGAGTAGTTTTTCTATGGAGTTTTTAGGGTTTTGTATATATATTATCATATCATCTGCAAATAGAGACAGTTTAATTTCTTCTTTTCCTATTTGGATCCCTTAAATGTCTTTCTCTTGTCTAATTGCTCTGGCTAGAACTTCCAGTATTATATTGAAAAGTAATGGTGAGAGTGGACATACTTGCCTTGTTCCCGATCTTAGGGGAAAGGCCTTCAGCTTCTCACTGTTGAGGATAATATTGTCCGTGGGTTTGTCGTATATGGCTTTTATTATGTTGAGGTATGTTCCTTCTACCCCAAGGATTTCAAGGGGTTTTATCATAAATGGGTGTTGCACTTTGTCAAATGCTTTCTCAGCATCTATTGATATGATCATATGGTCTTTATTTTTCTTTTTGTTGATGTGTTGGATTACATTGATTGATTTCAAAAAAAAACCTCGCATAGCTAAAGCCCTCCTAACTAAAAAGAAAGAAAATGGAGGAATTTCACTCCCTGATTTCAAACTATATTACAAAGCTATAATAATTAAAACAGCATGGTACTGGAACAAAAACAGACAGAAAGACCAATGGAACCGAATAGAATACCCAGAATTAAAGCCACATATCTATGAACAACTAATCTTTGACAAAGGAGCAAATAAAATGCAGTGGAACAAGGACAGTCTATTCAATAAATGGTGCTGGGAAAACTGGACAGCCACATGCAAAAAAATGAAGCTAGACTACTACCTCACACCCTGCACAAAAGTCAACTCAAAATGGATAAAAGACCTGGATGTAAGACCAGAAACCATAAAATGTATAGAAGAATATATAGGCAAAACTCTACACGACATACATCTCAGCAAAATCTTGAAAGACACATCCCTCAAAGCGAAGGAAGTGAAAGACAAGATAAACAGATGGGATTACATCAAAATAAAAAGTTTCTGTACAGCAAAAGAGACACTAACCAAAACTAACAGACACCCTACCGACTGGGAAAAGATCTTTGCACACAATACATCTGATAAAGGACTGATAACAAAAATTTACAAGGAACTCACACAACTCAACAACAAAAAAAGCCAATAACCCAATCAAAAAATGGGCAGAAGAGCTCAAAAGGCACTTCTCCAAAGAAGAAAAGCAAATGGCCAACAGATACATGAAAAAATGCTCAACATCACTTATAA